>JAODUJ010477218.1:0-14536 GCA_027564615.1 Psolus chitonoides
AGCATTCAAAACGATGTAACTTTGCCTAATGAGATACCCTGCTTTGCGTTTATAGCTTAAATTGTAGAATATGATGGGGGTAGACCAGAACGCCTGTGTTTGTTTTGATTGAACTTCCCTGTCCGCTGTTGTAGAGCTCACTCGAGGCCAAAATGAAGCCCGCCCTCCATTTGATAAGAGTTAAATATAATTCTCGACCAAATAGCAATTTCGTCATTTATTAAAGGCTAATAGTATTTTGTGCCCTTTACTGTGTGTCTATTTGTGTTGTCATTTGTGTTTTAGCCTTTGAGAAAGACTGTTCTACAATCAAAACATCAGGCCCAAATATCAATTTCATTTAATAAACAATCGGGTTCATGACAATGCATCTCTTGTAGCTATATCAATTTCTAAAAGTACTCTCTCATAATGAGGTGACTGTTTCATTTCATGTCACAGGAGACACAAATTATGAAAATGGAACATGGACTTTCTGCACCAATCCAGACAGATGATCAAACAGGAGTGTCAGAACCAGAGTATAGTGTACCGATACCTATCATCATAAGTGAGAGTGATGTTGATTCTGTGTCAGCACCAATTGAAGATTCTCTCAGCTCACAAAGGTAAGAGAATATTATTATTGTATCCATGTGAAATAGTAAATCAGAATTTTCTTTAGTCTGGTGGACAGTGTAGGAATGTGCTGATGGTTAGCCTTATTTCTCTCAAAAGGGCATTTCAAAGAGTCTAGAGCTTTTAAATAAATTGAAAGTGAAAGTTTTGTCTTCAACTTCCACATTTCAGATAAGCTTTCACAAAGTCGGTTTGATGATGTTCTCAATGTGAAAAAATTCAAATGATTGAAATAGTATATGAAGGCCTGAAGTAAAGCTGATAATGAAAATGTCTGAAGATCCCAAAATGTCACTTTTAAAGAGGTTTAGTTCCGTTTAGTTTAGAATCTACGGGTTCAGGAAGCTCTACTGAAGCTCATCTAGGAACCCGGAAGCCAAGTGTGATCATGGATGAACACTGGCGATGTATCGCCCACTTTTTTCGAAGAGTGTTCAGAGCGCGTAACGAAGCAGGCGTGTAACTATTACAATCCCATCCTGCTCCCGGGACCGCCATTTTTACGTCCCCATCCGACGGAGATGAGTAAAACTCTCAGCCTTTAGCTACTTTCCTAAATGCTGAGAGAGGTGGTAGCAACATGTCCGTCATCATTGTAGGACTTTAATTGTCCAGGTCTCTGAACCGTATAGCACCACACTCCAAATCAAACTCTCCACCAATCTTTTTCTCAAACTCAGTTCAAATTTGCTCGTTAGTAGCCTACCCTTCTTTCTCTAGTAAAGGACTCTTTGAAATAAAGGTTAATCACCTGTTAAGCCACAGCTGTCATTAGGCAGGGTAGAATTTGAGCGACAATGGCCGAGAGGAAGCTTAAGTCCGCTCTTTCGTTATCAACAGCCTGGAGGCGGCATGCCACAGTGCCCATGTATCCACATGCTCGGAATTCGCGTCTCCTACTGGTAGTTTCGAGCTATGCGTGGCCAGGGGAAGAGGTAGGGTCACATGCGGCCCAGACATGGTCTAAAGGGTTATACTTCTGAATAAACACTCTTTTGTGAAGCCTCATTGGAGCTACGACAGAGGGGACTGACGTACGATTAAGAGAGGTGGATTTGAGTAGCGTTCACAGAAAATATGTGTCGTACGACTGTCGTGGGAAAATAGGTAAGGGCTGTCGAAGATAAATTGTACGATGTTCCTGCCACATTCGTACGACAGTCGTACGAGCCTCGTACGATTGTCGCAAGACAAAAACTCGTCGTGCAACAGGCCTGCGATGCTCGGTTGTTGTACGACTATCGTACGAGTGCTACACATCTGGGGCTCCATATGTTCAAAATAATCACGTAATCCTCATCCCACTCTTGAGCCAGCTCAACCATCAGAGTGTCGTAGTGGCTAAATAAGGTCTGCCGCTGTATCCACTGCTTCACCCACCATCTCCGCTGCCTTCTGACGTTCTGGGCAAAGCCCTGAATTTAGGGCTACCGAAATGACAACATGCTTCTGGAGCTGTAAGTGTAGCCAGACCAGCCTGATTCTCTTCAGTGGTATCGCCATCTTCATATCTAGAGAGTGCAGTATATATAGTCGTGCGACTGTCGTAAGATAGCAATATAGGCCTAGTCGTTATAGGATTAACCCACGGCAGTTGCAGGAATGACGTACGATGGTGAAACATTCGTAAGACTGTCGTGGATTTAACTTAGGACAATCGTAGGACCTTCGTACAATTTTGAGGGCTTTATATTACTCACAATTTCGTACGTCTATCGTGACACAGTCGTCGACGTCGTAGGTCATCGCATAACAGATTTGCGACATTTTTGAACATGTTCAAAACTCTACGCCAAGGGCATACGACAGCATTTTCCGTCGTACGTCTCCTGAATTTCGTACGACACACCCACGACTGTCGTAGGAATTTCTTCATTTCTTGTCATAGACCTGTTGTGTACCTGTTGTATGACGTATGTGACAAGCGGTGAACACACTTGTGCGATACGAAACGATACGACACGACATTTTTGTCGGATGGACTGTACACACTGCAAAGACAAAAATGTCGTACGATAAATATGTCGCAAAGGCGTACAATGGCATGGGTATATGACATGAAACACCTACAACTTTTGGCGTTCCATACTCCTGTCGAAGCACAAGTGTCAGTTGGTGTTATAAACGATTCTGATTGGGCAATCTTTTTATATCGCACTGCGACAAAAATGTCGTACGACAAAAGTTGGAAATATTTCAACATCCATGCGTCAACAATGTCGTATCGCATCGTATCGTATCGCAGGCAGTGTGTTCACTCCTATTGAAAATAACACTATTCAACTCGCCTTGCGATGAAAATGTCGTATCGTATCGTATTGCACAAGTGTGTTTACCCCTTAGGCTTAATAAATAACTAACACCATTATCCGATGTTTACAATCGTGTTTACACGTGATACACTGCCAGTAAACACGTTAAGCGACTCCATATTGACATGTGGTGTTTTAAAGGAGAATTAAAGTCTGAACTTTTGAAAATTAAATAATAATGTTAAATGAGAGACTAACATGCGGAGGACATCGTCACCAAATATCATCCGAAAATATTACCTTCCGAGATATTCCGATTTGAAAGTTCATAAAAAATCACGCAGGGCGCTGCCATTTTGATAAAGATTGTGATGTCACCTGCCCACTTTACTTGTGATTGAAAAGCTTTTGTTTTTCTTCATAACTTGTGGTCAATTATTTTAAAAAGTTATACATAAATTCAAACCAAATTCATATTAATTTGATATTTGCATGATACAACTCAGTAATCCAACACAAGAGTGTACATTGGTATGTGCATTCATGGTATGAAGATAACAGAGAAATACATTAAATTCCTGCTACCAGGGGTTGTGTGACATCATAATTTGACTCACTCAAGTCTATTTGCATTCATATGGAGCAAAAATGGCAGCGCCCTTCTCTTGGGTTTCAAACACGTATACTCGGGAAGGAAACCATATTTTTGGATGAAATGTTGGGAACATGTTTATTATACACTTCTGCTTCATATTTCATAACGACATTTTCAGGGTTTGATTCTTCTTCGAATGAAGGTTTAGAGTTTAAAGATCTATTTATGGCTCATCGCGGTGAATGGCGTTCGGGGAGTACGGTAACGAGGCAGGCGTGTAACTATTACAATACCGTCCCGCTTCCGGGACCGCCATCCGACGGACTTTATTGAAGCTCTCAGCCTTCAGCCACTTTCCTAAATGCTGCGAGAGATGGTAGCAACCTGTCCGTCGCCCCGTACCGAAACATATTCATTGAACCTAATTATGCTTTCCAGTACAACTGAACCAGAAATGTCAGGACCATCAACAGCTGCGGAATAGCTTTTGACGAGCAAGTGTCAAGACACGAGTTGGATTTGAACCCGGGCCTCGGTGGTGCAAGTGGTCGCTCAATCCACTACACTACGCTACCACCCGGGTTGTGATTAGCCTACGGCGTACCGTAGTACAGGGTCACCTATTGTGGCCTAGTATGGTGTAACCTTGATCAGTTTTTAAAAGTTCGGCGACAAGACCAATAGTTTCCTCGGAAATCTTCGGAAATGAGGAAATGTATGCACAGACACTTTTGTGGAAGATATTTTATGATAACAAACTTGGGAACGTGTAGGAGACGTAGTGGCTTCGTGGTAGTGCTTGCAACTCTCGATCGAAGGGTCGTGAGTTCGAGCCCCACCTGTGGTGCTACGGTATGTCCTTGAGCAAGACACTTCACTCCGTCTTCCCCAGTCTACCCAACTGAAAATGGGTACTAGCTTCGGCTAAGCGGTAATCAAGGGATGGACCGACTTCCCGCCCCGGGGGAAGTTTGTACTCTCGTCCACTCGGCCACCGGAAATAAGCAACGGCCATATGAACCATATACAGGCTCGATGAAGAACGATTCTTTAAAATGAACTAACCCTTACCAGGAATGAAAAACTAAAATCCCCCTTTTGTGCAACAGAAAATGTCGAGCTTCAACCCTCACATTTGCTTCATATAGAGTAGAGTAAGTGAAAAGGATAAGACAGAAGAAGAGGTTAGTGATATATACAAGAGAAACACAATCTATACTGATAAAAACAATGTAAATATGAATGTAATAAGTGTACGGGAGTTTTTCATATTTTCGATAATTAGTGAATTATAGAAAGTACAAAAGTTGTTCGTTTTTAGGTTGACCTTCAATAGTTCTACAAAATGGTTGAATCCAGAATGGTTAAAGTAAGTATTGTAGGTGTGATATTGATTGCGAGCCGTTTCAAACACAATGTTTATCAAAAGTAACTAGTATTTAGGCAAACTCAATCTTTCCAACGTAGCGCACCACTATGCATTACCTTCCCTTTAGACTTACACACTAAATCAACTCCACCGGAGCCTACCAGAGGTTTTCATTAAAAAACTAGGAGCTGACAAGTCCTCCCATCATACTCAAATAGTTTTGGCCCTAATATTCATTGTGACGTTGAGCCTGAACTGCCTCGGTGAAATCAAACCATCGCTGACACACTGACTCCATGCAAAACAGTGCAGTTCATTCAATTCAAGTGTTTTTGACAAAAGTTTTGAGTTCCAAGGACCTGACAATTGACACAGATCTAACACTAATACTCCTGTAGGTCTCCACTTTATTCTATCAAACATGCACACTGTCTCTGACATGATTCTACTTGGTATTGAATCAGGTAACAAACCTATAGTGATTCTCAGCAGGGAGAGACTGTGGATACACTGCCTGCGTATCATAGAACCTTGGGTACCTAGTTTGATACTTTCATCCTTCATTTGTCTGAACCTTTTCTTACTTCCCTTTCTCTCTGCAACCTCCCCCCCCTCCCCCTCCACACTTCTTCTCCCACTTCTATCTCTCTGCTATTGATATTTTGCTCAGATATCACTGCTTCCATCTACCCTTGCTGTTATTTTGTGGTGGCTCAACCTTATTTTGCCCGTCTCCGCTGGTTTTCCATTGTTCCTGTTAATCGCCCTATCTTGCTCGCTCATCCATGTGGTATTGTTGCTTTCCTTCTTTCCCTATATATATGCCTCTCTCTATACTGTGGCCTTCATTGTGTGTCTCAGTCTGTATGTCCTTATTGAGACTGTTCTATAGTTGAAACGTCAGGCCCATAGCCTTTTACTGCAGTGTATATTGTACTCAACATCTACTGAATGGTGACTACCTATAACCTTCTCCGGTAGCCTTACTTCTTATCCCCATGTTTTCATTTATTTATGACTACAAGTGCTGAGAAAAACACCTCTAAAGGTTTGTGGTGATTTCAAACAACAATTACTAACTGGAGGGCCCAGTTGTTGGTAGAGTGAGATGTTTTACTCAGGAAGCATGCACGAGTTTACAATAATTGCAATTATATAGTAGGAAACAGGTTAGTATTTATTCCTAAGTTTCCAGCCAGTGCATTTTGGGAAAGTTAAACCCTACAAAAACATATTTTGTTACAAAAATCAAGTCTCTATGTCAATTAGAAGCTGAAATACAGCTATTCTATAGGATATGGCGGCCTTTTCTAACATTCTAAATAAAAAATATCCATGGGTGCAAGCTCTGCACCCAGTTGATATATCATCAGTGGGACCCAATCTACACAAGATGCAATACAACATCTGTTATATCGAAAAACAAGGTTTTCCACCGGACTAGGGAGCAGTTCGCGGGTGAACGGTATTGTAATGCATCACTGTTAAAAATACTTGGCAAACTTTGCCCAACTTTTTAACCAACGTTGGGCATCTATTCAGCAACCTCAAAAGTTAGGCACAAATTAACCAACCAGGTTGGGTGAAATCAAACCCCAACGGTTGGGTAGAAAATTACCCAACTGTTAGTAATACACACTTCCCCAACTGTTTGTATGTTTCATTCATTTTATTGGGCAAATTATTCAACCAACTTATGTGTAATCCACCAGCAATGTTCCCATTTTTTAGGCAAATGATTCACCCAGTTGTTGGGCCCATATTAAACTAGTTCCCATTGTTGGGCATTTTTATGGTTTTGGCTGGGCAAACATGATGCAACAACCAACCGTTGCGGTTTCTTCCAAATCATCTGTTGGGGTTTCCCTGGATTTTGTTGGTCAACAACAACAAAACTGTTGGATTTACCTCCCTGAAAACCTTTTGCCCGTTTCAGATATAGGCCTAATTCAATTCATGAATGGTGATTATTTCATCAAATGGAGTTGAATTATGTGTATTCGAATGAAAATTGAAGGATTTTTCTTACCAACATCGCATACAATGGGGCTAGGCCCACGTTATACGTTACTCGTGCAATACATTGTGTTAGGCCTATTCTAGACCTATCCGTTAGGGTTAGGCGTATTAGGCCTACCCTATACGTTACTCGTGCAATACATTGTGTTGGGCCTATCCACCTCCACAACTGCATGAATGCGATGTTGGTAAGAAAAATCCTTCAATGTTCATTCGAATACACATTACCAATTATATCCATTTGATTAAATAATTACCTTTCATGGATTGAATTATATCTGGAACGTAAAGGCCCCAGGTCTTGAGGATTTCTTCCATTTTGCTTCATTCGTGGTTCCATGAACCGGAGTTTGGTTCAAATAGTTTAGTCGTGTGCAGCCAGCCGTGTCAAGCCGGCGTGGCATGCATGGTTTGCCCATCAGTTGGTAAACTGTACACGAAAATTTGCCCAACGCTGGTACAAAGTCGAATGTTTGCCCAGGGTATATGGTACAAAGATGAATGTTCGCCCAACTTATGATTCCGGTGACAAAAAAGACCAACATGTTGAGAATATGAGGATGGGGTTTACCAACTTGATGGGTGAACAAACAAATCATACGATTCGATCATTTTTTATGTATAAATTGGGCAATAGTTGACCAACACAGTTGAAAAATGACTTGCCCAACGGATTTTTTTCCCAATGTTTTAACAGTGTGGGCGAGCTTGCCAGGCTTCTTAAAACAAAACACCTTACAACCTGCCCCATCACGGGAACGGTTGTTACATTAGGCGGGAGCTAGAACATGACCACTCGGTTTGTGGTATCAGGGTTTCCAATTGCGTTACCTATTTGCGCGAGTCAATGGTTGATACATTAGGCGGAAGCTAGCCCGTGGCCGTTCTATACATGGGCGTCCGCAGGCAGGGGCAAGAGGAGGAACTTGCACCCCCCCCCCCTTGATAAATCAAAAATTGAAGGAAAATGCTATCACAATAAACATTTCACCAAAATGACTAACCAGTTCTCTGTGTTACATACAAATCACTGCCGTGGTCCAACTGGTCATAATTTTCTCACAATAATCATGACAGACCATACATTTTTCTTGACATTCAAACATTCTGGGACCATTTGACACTGAAAACACTCTAAGAAGGCCACAGAAACCATCTGATTTCCAAAATATTTTGGGTGAGTAGGCCTACCCCAAGACCCTCCGGCGCTCGCGGTGTCCGGCTTCACCGGCCACACCGTGGAGAGTGTCAAGCCCCCTTGAAAACTTGCTCTCCCCCTGGGGTTTTTCTGCGGACGCCCATGGTTCTATATTCATTTTTGTTTTCACTTATAGGTAGTCTGGGCAACTTCAAACAAGGTCGGCTGCGGAAGAGTGTTCTGCCCTCGCATCAGTTCCCTTAGAGACGCGTGGTATGTCGTCTGCAACTACGCTCCCGCGTAAGTGTTTACGTATACATGCTCTATCGTAAGCCGTTTAGCTAACTCGGCACACGCCCACACGGTTCGCGATAGGCAGTGATGTAGACCGAGACCGAGACCGAAGGGTTCGAGACCAAGACAGATACTAAGAGCAGACTTTCGAGACCGAGACATGAAGAGTCCGAGACGGCGCGTGTAAATTACGCACCTGATAATACATGTGGCATGGGTCCAACCCCATGCAGTGCTAGAGCATACATGCGTTGTTATACACAAATGCCAATTATACATGCAAGAATATTTTCTTTCACTCCAAATCTGCCGTAAATTTGCAGTGCTGGTCAGCTCAATTCATGTTATGTATAGTACATTGGCCCATGGAGAACTATGACTCCGGAGATGTGAAATTCTTATGTGGGCGAGAGAAATCGGTCTTTGAATTTACCATATGACCTACAGTATAAAATAACATCCGATACAGCATGTTGCATGTCATGAAATTGTATGTTGCGTTCCTTATACGTCACGCTCTGACACGTTGCGCGCGTGCATGATGAGGGCCCTTTTTGTCCTGGAGCCCCTACAATGCGTCCTGGTGGCATATTTTGAATTCCCATAAGTTTTTGATGGATCAGGACACTTTCTTGAAAAGAAAGAAGTAAATATTGAAATTTGTGCCTGAAAGGTCTAAAAAAGCAAGCCAAATACTGACGCAGGAGCTTCGTCCCGAGACCTCAACAGGAGGCTTATCGCGGCGGCCCCCTCTCCAGATTGGACCAGGGTCCCCTTTACCTAAGCTTACGCCACTGTGTAAACATAATTTAAAGACCTATATTCCACCCCAAGACAATTTCACAATTGCATAATTGTGTACTGGTCGAAGTACAAATCACATATTACCTGTTGAGTTGACTAGTGCTGCAGATGCTTGGCAGGTTTGGGCTGAGAAAATATCTTTTACATATTTCATGTATGCTGTAAACATAGGCGTACGGGCCGTGGGTCATGGCGGGGGGGGGGTTGCCCTCCTAGTTGCGGGAAATTGGCAATTTTACGGTCTATAGAAATGTGGTATACCACATTTGTATAGAATTTTCTGGGGAATGGGCTTAGGGAATTTTGAGAAGAACTAGCCTTTCTACAAAATCGGGCAGCTATTACATTTTTCGGGTAAAACTGCCTCCCCCCTCTCCCTTGGCAGACTTGAGCCAGCACGCCTATAGCTGTAAATGTACATTCCTGCACGATCTGCATGGTCAGTTGTAGTGGTAGAGCTACCATTTACTCAGAGAGGCGGCTGCCCTTTTTGTCCACTCAAATGGACTACCACAAAGCGCCCAAAATACTACACTTGTCCCCCACTCCCTTGTCCCCCAGCCCCTGACCAGTTGGTACTCTGGCCTCGTTTACATTAGACCCCGAGATCGGGATCAGACAAAAGTCTCGGTGTTTGGTGTGTCCAGTGTAAACAGAGATCGTTTCTTTCAGTGTGCGCGGAATACAGTCTATAAATCTCAACCTTGGTTTAAAACTGCACAATGGCGATGCCCGTGTACCTTTATCAACCATGCCTTCAATGTGTGCGCCCAGAACACCTGACGCAAAGGGGAAGGGGGTTACCCATCCTTGGTGACTAGGTGAGGGCTATACTACGAGGTACAACATTTGCTACCACACCGCCCTATATTCCGAAAACTATTTTCCGACCATGGATGTAGTCAATGGCTAGGC
This sequence comes from Psolus chitonoides, assembly GCA_027564615.1. NCBI lineage: Eukaryota > Metazoa > Echinodermata > Holothuroidea > Dendrochirotida > Psolidae > Psolus > Psolus chitonoides. The sequence continues at coordinate 10,005 of JAODUJ010477218.1, forward strand.
CCACCTTAGGAAGCAGGGGGGAGGGGTGCAGGCGCTGTATCATATCCCCTGAAATGTTGCCAAACAATTACATACAATATTATTAAATACAACAAATAAACACAAGCAAACTCCTGTCTGGGTTCTTTGCCACCCCACCAAGAATAACGGCACCTCCTCCCTACCCTCAACAAAATTTGGTTACATCCGTTTCCGCCCATGACTTGTTTTGCATGCACATATGTCAGTTTTGTTCAGACACAAATTGTTACTGTTCAGCTTATTTTCACTTCATAATCATAGATTTCAGGAATACCAATGCACATTTAAACTGACTAATGGGACAGTTTGCTGAGTTATCTTGATTATGGAAGTTATCAGATAAAATTCAACTAATCACTAATAGATAATAATATGGATTGAAAAGAAATGGTAAAAATTTGATGATCTCGGTTCGAGACCGTTAACTTTTTGAATCCTCAACGATCCGAGCCCGACACCACAGGGTATCGAGACCGACACTAGCAAAAAGTGGTCTCGAGACCGAGACCGATCTCGAGGGAAACTTGAAAACCACCTCTGAATGGTGTGAATGATGGTGAATGGATTCGAGACCCGCCAGTTGGCTCTATAGCTGAACTGGTTAAGGCATCCGTATATACAACGGAAGGTCCGTGGTTCGAATCCCGGCGGAGTCATGAGCTTTTCACTTCTTCGGACTGTACGACCAATGTGCCAATTCTATGTGTGTATGTATGTGTGTGTCAGTAGCATGGGCTATATATATGTAGCCCCTGACAAGCTAAAATCTTTCACTTATAACTGACTTGGAATGTTCAAAACTGAATTACTGTCGAATTGAAAGCCTGCAGCCCCTTGTTAAAAAGAGGGTGTCACGAAGGTGCACACTGAAACAGGATGTGAGACTCCAAGCTGTAGCTTATTTAGCCTATGCCTAAATCCGACCCTGCCCCTCCCTCCACCCGTATGCAAGAATTGCGTTGAGTATATAGATACTCATGAATATGTGGGCCAAATTTCAGCTAATCTGATCAATGGGAACCTCAACAAAAATCTGTCATTCAGAGAGAAACAGTCATCTCCATGCAGAAGCCTTGTGTGCGAATCAGTCATCTCCATGCAGAAGCCTTGTGTGCGAAGTTTGATCAGGCGTGAAATTTCAAAACAGTCACTGCGCGAATCAGAATGTAATAAGATAAATTAGATGATGTAACGTATGATTCGAAACCTCAATCTTAGTTTGTAGCAAGAATAGGATTACGATTATGTTGTTTCTAGTCAACCCACAAACAAGCAGGATGTACCTCTGGTGTTTACCTCTCAACAAGATATGAAGCGCTATTTTTACAGCACAGTATATACAAACTTGAACATGTCAATAGTGAAGCATGTTTGATCAATTCAACTTGGTGTTTGTAAATTTCAAAACCACATTTTTGATGTTTCTAGATTAGAGGTAAGGCCTAGGCTATACGGATTATCACAACTTTGCACAGTATCTAATGGTTTACTACTCAGCAATGAGATTAAGGTTTTAATTCCTGTAGTTCATCATAGTACTTTTATCCGTAACAGTAACTACCATTGTCATTAAAGGTTCATTTACAACTAGACTGAGGCTATATGTAATTCGATAAACCGAGATGCTGGTAGGCAGTTCTGTACAACGATATTAAAGGTTCGGTATAGTCGCCTGAGATGTGCGTCCCAATTGGCAACCCTGCTAATTTTATTAATAGCAGCCATATCCATAACTTTTAATCCAAAATATCTGAAAATCGGGTTTCACAAATGACGTCAGCCCCACCATCAATCAATAGTCATAAGCCAAATTGGCCCGTCGACCTCCTCAAAGAGTATAGACATTATGAGGTTCACAGCACTTTCTAATGTTGATCTGACGTCTGCCATTTTCAAGCAGCTGGTTTGCAGAACGACCGGACCATTTGGTTAAGTTGACAATCAAACACATATGCGGACGGCCTGGCTTGCGTTTACAGCCGTAGGTAAATCCACACAGTACCTCAGAAGTTAGACCTTCACATCGCACTGCGTGCCCGCACCACTTTGCTTCACATTGAAGAACAGTTTAAAAGAGAACAACCATCGTCTCGCAATCCGTGTGTTCAATTCATCATTTGACACGTGGTCGTTCCAGGTTAAGCCTAGCAAACGACGCCATATGTCTCTGCCCAACGCGTCAAAGCGATTCATATCAGCCACTGTGATGGTCCAAGTGCTACAGCAGTACCTGTTAGACGTGATGCCACCAAAGCCTTAGTCAGGTGGACTTTGACAACCATGGATATACGATTTCACTTCAGAGCTCTATGTGTACACGTCAAAGAATTGCCCCTATATCAGATGGTATCATCACTCATAGAAGTTTGGATGACCATGTACTCTGTCCCTATCCTGGTTGTGGCTTTTTCTGAACCCACAGAAGCCTAGAGTTGGCACCATCGCGGTTCATTGGTGCCATCACAAGGCAGATGCCTATTTTTATTTTCTTCTACTGAAATATCAACATTTCAGGAGATAAAATCAAATGGAAATCGGGAGAATTTAGTAGAAAATCGGGAGACCGGGAATAGGGCACCGAGAAGATTGGAACATATGCATATTGCACACGTACGTACGTATGTTGTTGTATACCAGGTACAAGCGAGTCGATCTTCATTTCAGCGCGACTATTTCAAGCCTTCCAGCAAAGTTAATTCTTCCCGCCCAAGATCCGCAAACAATCTGAAACACTGGTCAGTTAAATTAGCCATTCTTTTGTATGAATCGTTGTGAATGAAATTGAAAGGAAGAAAAAAAGTCAAATATTGGTCGGTGTAACAAAAATGATTATAGACTGATTGTTATTTCCGTGTGTGGGTGGGAGAAATTGAGCTTTATGTTAAACAAAGATATAAAAATGAACTAGATCTTGCCGATGTAACTTGAGATCTAATTTCTAAACCTATTAAAAGAATATGAATATAAAAAGTGCATCGCTGAGTTCACATGTGAATATCCTGGGTATATATTTGAACCTTTTTTCTTTCCTCAGTAATCCTATTTAAATTGAATCTTGGTGAATTTGTGAGATTACAGATCCCAGTCTGCTATGCTAGGTGAAGGGATAGAAAGGGGTTGGCATGGAAAGGGGGTCAGTAAGAATTAGTACTGTGTGGTGAAGCCACATACTTTGCTTATTTCTAACTTCGCTTATTCGATTCTTTTCTTTTTTTCATAGCGATCAAATTACCAAGGAAATGGTTAACAGAGAAATATTGATCAGGGTTTTGGTTGGGCTGATCAAAAATGAAAAAAAAATCTATTGTGTTAGTGTGGTAATGTCTATTTGCCTTGGCCGGGAAAGTTGTTAATGTTATTGACCTTAAATTGAGTTTTATTTAGCAAAAAGCTAGGCCTTTATTTTTCCTCTTTCATATGATCCTCTTGATTTTTTCAGCGGTAATTATCAAGGACGCCACCCGTACAGCCTCGGTACTCCCTGCACGCAATGCGCCTCCGGAATCGGACAATGCTATAACGGACTTTGTCGTAAGTATACCAGAGATATGTAGAAATGTAGGGCCGAGTTAGCCTATGTATAATATCCTCAGGCTGTCAGGGTTGATCCCAAGAAAGAAAAAGTAAAGAGAGAAAAGCAGAGGCTTGAGTTCGGGCCTTGGCCCAAACTGGGTAGCGGGCCCTCTCCGCCTGGGGTCTAGGGGACCACGATAGCCTCTAGTGGGGCCCATGTGCATAACCCTGAGGGCCAGGGGACAAAACCCCCGTAATCTCCCGTAATCCGGCGCGTAGCCACGGGGTGTTCGGGGTCCCCCTCCCTATTGGCCAAAGCGCGAAAAACTATGATAGAAAATCACAAGTTTCTTAGGAAAATGTGCCAATACGACTCCCTGACCCCGGCGGCGATTTGTTCTCAATATTGGGGGACGTTGACGATTTTGCCGAACGCTTCACGCACTAGGCAAGGGATACAGGGGGCAGTCCATTCCCCCTGTTGGGTCAAGCGATTCGGTGCACTCGAGTGGTCTCAGATCGTGCGATTAAGGTTAGGAAAACATGTGCAAGCGTAGTGCGCCAACATTTGTAATCAATTTCATCGATATTTCTCATGAAATATTATTTTCCTAGTAATAAGTAACACTATTTCCGCATAGGATTGCGGAAGAGGGACACGGTTTTAGTAAATTTAGCTACATGTAGGTTAGGCTTTGAAATGAAACAGAGTGGTAAGATTTTGTAACATTATTTCGTTTTAATGTTTTTTTGGTAATCATCTTTTCATTGTTTTCATTCCTTTTTCTTGTGGGCCACTAATATCATTTTTTTAATGAATATTTTTGAAATCTGTTTACGGCCGCGGGCCACTCTTTGGGTCGTCGCGTGCTGGATGTGGCTCGCGTGCCGCCAGTTGGGAAGACCTGTACTAGTATAACCAGAGCGGGAGTGTGGCAGAGCGGTTCAGTGAACGCCTTGCATACAAGAGGTCCCGAGTTCGATTCCGGCCGGGTGCT
>JAODUJ010478329.1:0-14534 GCA_027564615.1 Psolus chitonoides
TGACCTCCACTAAAAACAATAGGGACCATCTACTCACCATGGGTAACATACCTACCAAGTATGACAGTAGTCGGACCCAGCATCGTTCACTTATCGTGTTTGGTAGCGGCGTCACACACACACACACACACACACATACATACACACATACATACATACATACATACATGCATGACTACATAGATTCCTTTTTGCCAGCAAGGAATCAAAAACTGAAGATTGAAAGTGGGCGGGAATGCACACTGAGGGAGCATATTCAGGCCCGTGAAGTGCGAGGAAAGAAAGAACAAGCATAGGTTTCAGTGCAGTGGTGAGGGATATGCAACTGAAAAGGATGACCTAACGAAGATGAACGTGTAGTACGGGTCCTCTGAAGCAGTAGAGGAACAGCACCCCAAAGTTTAGAGTAGCACTGACCATGAAAGTAACGGTAGACAAGACAAAGGAAAGACACCGACCTACAATGAGTCGAAGATTGGCAGTGAGAGAGTCATCATCAATAAGACAAATTGCCTTCCTCTGAATGCGCTCAAAGACGCTAAGGGCGGAAAACAAAGCATCACCTCAAATATGGCAACCATACTCCATTAGGGAGCAAATTTGGGCCTTGTTGAGTAGAAGAAGCTGGAGTAGTGTAAAGTACTTCCTTGCACGAAATAAAACAACTCTCTAGAGGCACTGGAGGCAACAGTCTCGTACTACACAAACACCAACTTGTGGTTATCACCACATAGATGGGATCCTCACAGGTCCCACTGCCTGTTTAGCCAACAGTACACAGCAAACCCATACATAAATCCATTGGATCACCATCCAGGTGAATGATATGCTGATGTACCCATTTAAACACCTGGGTGGAGAGAGACAGTAGAGATAAAGTGTCCTGCCTAAGGACACAACATGGATTTGAACCCTCAATCCATGGATCTAAAGTCCTGGAGTTCTAACTGTTCTCAGCTCAGACACATCAGTCCATAGCTGGATAATCTCTAGCCAAATTCAGAAACTATTCATAAAGCTGGTTAGACAGACACAGGCAGATTCAGATAGAGCCTCAGAAAACACATCCACAACCAGTTCGGAACTACAGCTCTTCGATCGGACATCGGATGGCCTATATTTTGATCGACAATTTTTTTTCTCATATTTACTGATGTTAACAAAAAGTGAGGGAATCATTTTGCACAAGAAAAATGGGTCATTTGTCGCAATATTTATGGTATTGTATAACAGGATCAAACCAGAAAAGTCCCTGTTACAGGCCCGTGTTTGTAATTGGCCAAAGACTAAATCGCCAAAAAATAGGATCGGACATCAGCGGATGTTGCAAGAAGAGATCAACCATCGAATCAAGTAAAGTAAGGTCAAAGTAATTTTGGCTCAGCCCAGCTGCTTCAATCAAATTCGAACACCTTAAAAGTGAAGGTCTACATACCCCTATCTGGTACTGAAGCAAAATTGGGTCTTCCTCCACATGACAGTTGGCCTATCGTCTAGTCTGGTTTGTGGGTATTTGTTGTTACTTGTGAGTGTTGACCCGAAATGGGATACTTTTATAAGCACCCACAATTCTTGGAAGTGGCACTTTTGAATCTCAACAAATCTCGCTTTTAGATGTAGTATAGGTAAACTTGCTTTTTATCAAAGTGCAATTGCGCTATTTCACGCCCCCTACCTTTGGGCCAACACCCTCTCTTTGTCACTAAGTTATCACACCTCCTCCACATGCAGAGATAAAGACTATCTATCATCCGTGATAGTTCATGTTCCATTCATTGCACTCCAGAAATAATGACTAAATATGGTACGTACTTGCAGGGTCCATAAACACAGACATTTATGACAAAGCTGGAATCAGAGTTTCTACTTCTAAAAATTCATATTTTCAAGAAATCAAGGATTAATGAGATAAATTGCTTCTTCGTCCTTGTATGTATGTATATGACTTTCCCGCAAGCAGGAACTCACCAAACACCTTCTTCAGGTTATCATCGACAAGCTGACTGAGGTCAGTCTCTTACATCATTGAAAAGCAACACAAGCTAATTTTTAGGGCCCTTTCACACTACACCGCGTGGTGCGGAGCGACATGATATAAATGTTGGGACGCAAGTTTTTGCTTTCACACTACAGGCGACTATTCTTTTTATTGCTGAAGCTATTCGTATAGTAATCACTTTGACCCTGCTAATCTCATCAAGGGCAATGATTGATCACTCGAAAAAAAGTTGCGCAAGACAAAAAAAATCAACTTGATTTTATCAGCACTGTGCCATGCGTAGTGTGAAACTACATAAGTAATAACATACTGTCTTATCGCGCTGTGCCATGCCGCATGAAGTGTGGAAGGCAGGGGTGTAGCCAGCTTTCATGGTGTAAGGTGGCAAACACAATTTTTGTCCCCATTTGGGGGGAGGGCAAAACAAAATTTCCATCCTCATTTTAACATTCAGCATTGAAAAAACAGTAAAAAAAACAATACTTTTCTTTGCCATCGTCCCCATTTCATCCCCAATTTTTTTGTGATGGGGCACTCTGCCCTCTCACCCCCCCCTCCTTGGCTACGCCACTGGTGAAAGGGCTTTTACTCTAATGTCAACTTGGAATGTGTCAATTTTTAGCAGTTCCAGTTTGGGTTCCAGCTGGGAGAAACCTTCATATGCACGTATATCACTGAAATTGTCTCCCTTTTATAGCGATCATGTACTTACCCCAGCAAAGACTCCATAGGACGTATCCATGGTGAATACAAAGAACATAACGATGACCACAGATTCAGTATTGCTGTAAAAAACAAAAAAAATGTCAGATCATATAAGGGCCAGACTTTATCCATATGATAACCTTCTAAGAGCATTACAATATATAAGTCATGATCTCTTCTTTTTGCTGGTCCTGAAGAGAACAAGCCTTCAGTCCTCTTTGTACATCACTCTGTCTGTCACGCCACTTTAGGTCCGACAAGTGGACCTTCGACAAGTTGACCATGCCTAGTGTTGCCACTCCCGATTGGATGTCAAGATTGGTGTAATGAGTGAATGTTGACTATTTGAATTAATTTTGAGTGATCACACTGGCAGGAAAAATCAATTACAGTAGTCTATTCCTCATTTAATCTATTCAGACCTGGCTTGAATAGAGAGGTTGCAGTTGAATGGAGAGGACCAACAATAGAGTTACTGATGGAACGCGATAGCGGACGTAATTGGAACGCGAACTAATGGAACTGATAGAACGCCAGGGCGGACATAATGGGAAGGGCGTTAAGGGGTGCGTTGTGAAGGGGGAGTGGATGCAGGGGGAGAGGTAGCAGTGGGCGATGTTTATGGTAATTGTGATATTGAGTAAGGTGGGGGCAACAATTTTGAAGATCATTCAACTAATTAATAATAACAAACTCATGATGACAACAGGCTCCCCAGTTCCCGGACTCCACAACCTCTTGGACCAACTTTATCTGCATTAGTGACCAGCTTATACGAGTTATGCTCGTTCTTGTTTGAAAATCATTTCTCTTGTCCACAAGAGTAGTTCACAGAGCCCAAGAGGAGCCCAAGATAAATAGGCCTAACTGAGTTTTGGTAAAAGTGTCATGCGCCGGGCCGTCACGGAAGCACGTAGCTGCCGTGGCACTATTTTGCCGTGACACTATTTTCAGTCGATATTTACCAATTCTGTGTAATTTCGTGCTCCGCCATAACTAAAAATGGAAATATCGGACTGGCTAACCTAAAAAATGGAAATTCTTGTACATGAATTTACTTCAAAGGTTGCAAAATATCGCACCATATTGCATATAAGCACCCTTAATCTGTTAATTATACAAAACAAATCCACTTTAATCTCAAATGTAGGCCGATGAACCTGCCGTGGCACTTTTCAGGAGGCGGCTACTGGCCTGGTCATACGTAACACCAATTGAGCTGATCGGCACTGTATTTTTTTTTGCAGATTCGAGGTGAGAGAAGAAAGCTATAAAATACCGGTAATAAAAAACGTAGGCTATACAACCATAGGTAGTAATTCCATGATACAACAATCTACTATGTTATTGGTGAGTTTTATTCCTGTATACCACGTGTCCACGGTGTTGTTTACCATGCACTCACAATATAAATACGGAATTATCAGGTCCGAGCTAGTATAGGCTAGTACATAGGTTAGTTGTGGCCGGAGGACATTTGAGTAAACTGTGCTCAATTGCCCTAATTTGTACGTGGCGGCCTCCACCAACAAATAAATTATCACTATTTAATCGAGAGAAATTCACAGGCCGAAATTAGAAACCTTCGGTGGATCTATTGATTTATTAACCAAATATACGGAGAGCAGAAATTGTGTGATATGGATATCAAAATCCAACGGAGAGGAGAGACTGATATCTGGGTTAATAGTGTGCGGGTTTTGTTAAAGGTAATAAATAGTCTTCGTGAAAAAAACGCAATCGCGGGGAATCTCGGCGAGATTTCGCTGTTTAGACAAAATCTCGCTTTCTGTACTTTACGCTGAAAAATCGCAATAATCACGGGAAGTTCAAGAATACCCATCCCAGTCTGCTAGAGCCTAGTTGTCGATATTGTATTAGACTACAGTGCGGCGTATTCGCCATCGTCTACTAAAAATTAAATGCACACAAAATTATCAAGAGCGAGGGGACACCCTTCCAGTTCCCTTGGTATCCTCCTCAAGAACGGACATAGGTCTACATCAACAATTGCGCCCCCTCCATCGTCATTTCCTGGATACGCCACTGGGGCTATGGATCTGCTCATTAACATTAGACATAGAATGGTCATAGCTTACTAACTGCCTAAGTGGTTCGGATTTTCAATGCAAATACTAGCAAAATTACGCATTAAATATCGCGCCGGAAGCAGTCTTCTGCGTGTATATTATGTCCGTTATCGGGGAGGGGACAAATGGAAATAAAGAGGTGCATGTGCCCTCGATTTTGAGAACATTTTGTGAATGTAATGAGGCTTAAATGCAAAATCCTGAAAATGGTGCTCTCAGTTCCATCATTTTCACTACATTTATGTACCAGAATTGTGCATTCTTTGGTAGACGATGACCAATAGAAGGCTTGCATTGACGTCACAGAAGCGTGCAGACAGCGCCCTCCCAAGGAACAAATGTAAACAAAGTGTAAACAAAGTAATTCATGCGCGTGAGGTCCGACCGTACGTGCATTGTATTGTGCGTAGACAGTCCGCACCCTCTACGGTAATGTTTACATTGTCCCCGGGAGGGCGCTGCTTGCTTACGTGTGACATCATATGCAAGACCTCTATAGAGGGGGCGCGCGCCTACTGCGCCCCTCTGCATACGCCACTGCAGTGAAAAAAATTAGTAAGTTATCCCTGGATCGAACAGTTGTTATTCTAACGTCTTTGAAAAATACCAGCATATTTCCGGATTGCTATCCGATAATTCGAACTAATTAACGTTCTTTGTTTAATAGCGCCGCCGATTTTGTAACGTTTGTTAGTAACGAAAAAAGTAGCCAAATTTGATCTCTCCTGAACTCTTTGACCTTTGACCCAACACTCACCAAAAGTTGTTCTGTGCAACAATGTCAGCTACCAAATTCGGGCCGATGCGTACTGTTTAACGAGAATTTCTTTTATTGGATATCCGATTATAATAGATCGATTGTTGATAATCCTTTAACAATAAACCATAACCTCTAATCCTAACCCTGATGGCCACTCGAAAAATTCCTTGATAACAAATGCGCTTCAGCTTCCAAATCCTGGTCAGGTTCCATCTCTACCAAATTGGGTCCGATTCCATCCAGACGGAGATATATGATGAACGTTTGTTGGGAACGGAAGGAGAGACATGGACGTTTGTTACTAACGGAAGGAGAGACTTCCGTTACTAACGGAGAGACATGCTGATTCGTAGAGCTAAAAACGCAATGAGCCACTTTAACAGCATCTAATGAATAATAACAATATAGATTAAGATACCTAATCTGATTAGCTAGTTATCGTGAGAGTAATATATTTATGCTATATGAGTGAGTGTAGAGGTTAGTATAGATCATATAATACAGAAATGATAAACACAGACAGATGTATTGCTGCAAAGAATTAGGTTAAGAATATTAAATACGTGAGTAAGAAATTAGATAACGATAATTTACCCATAATTTTGCTGTTTGTATATTTGTATGAACCTGTTCTTCCTGTTCATATAGAAAGCTCTCACCAAATGTATCCTAACTTTAAAAATATAAACAACTTACTTGGTTTCTTGGAATAGAAACAACAGTTGGGTGGGTTTGGAGATTTTTACTGTTATTGCTCAATGTTTAACACTTACAGTCCAGGAAAACCCCTCCTTTGGGGATGCGAAATAGAGCTCCTAATCGGGGGCCTGAACCCCCGATCGAGGATTTATTCTTGCCTATGGGGCCACCATTACCCACAATGTACGTAAGCGCTGTACTACTGACATACAGTGTGCATGTAAACGAAACTTTAAAGAAAAAAAGAGGAAAACGATGATACTTGGGAGAAATGTTATTAGTAGTGTCTGAAAGTAGGCATAACATTTTCACATTTCCACCGTGTAAGTTTTAGAAGGATTCATCGATAAGTAGCGCCTTACCTGATTTTAGCCTCGTAACAGGAGTTTAAATACCACGCACTGTACATACGCTAATCATATAACGTTTAGGTTCGCGTACAGGTATTGATCAGTTGACGAAATTAGGCTGAATTGAAGTTTAGAGCTAGCGTTATTTTCATAGGAAGTTCAAGACTACGTAATAAATTGTTCTTAATGAAAACAGCTGATAAATTACTAACTTTGATCCTATTACAACGGGCCCCCAAACGAGAGTTTCTTCTGGACTGTTTATGAAGAAAGCTTTCACCAAATGTATCCTAATTTCAACAATATAAACAACAGTACTTTGCTTTTTTCTTGGAAATGAAACAACAGTGGAGTAGGTTGCGAAATTTCAACTGTTATTGCTCAATGTTTAAAGACTTATTTCCCTCACTCAAAAGAGAATTTTGCATTCCAGAATGCATAATTCTTCGTCAGGCAAGGTGCCACGCATAACATCAATTGAGCGGACCAGTAGGCTACAGACGATTTCCAGAAAAGTTGGGCTGAGAGAAAAATGATATTTTATATCATACGTTCTCTTTATGTTCCCGATCAGATATTTATTAATTTAACGCTATGATGCAGATGGTTGTGTCACAAGTGTTTTAATTTGATGTACGACAAAAATGTAAACAATCTCTTTGTTATTCGTTAGATAGCACTTCAAAGGTTAATGTTTTTCGAAAATGTAATAGCGGCTGTTTTGCTCTTTTTCATATAGGTAGAAAATCCCCCATCCCTCAAAAAATATATCATTCAATTATAAAGAAGGCTTCCGCAGACAATGGGCCTTTTTACACGCAAACCAGACAGTCGGACTCAGTCGGACGCTCGCTCGGCTGCTCGGGGCCAGGTCGCGGCCTGGTCCCAAAACCCCTTGCTTTAACACGGGAAACAGGCGAAACCAGTTGTGTCGGACTTACCTGCAATTTGGGGCGAACGGTGTTGCCACTTGCAATTGCAACATAGTAACAAAATAAAAACAATATTTTCATGAGAAAGAATATAAGACTATGCGGCAAGTCTCGTTGTTGAATTGATTTGATGAAAAATGCGTTGGCGGTGGCAATACAGGAATCTCGTGGCCTGGCACTGGCCCCCTTTCACACGGCAACATTCACTTTGCTAAACTCTGCGTCATGGTTGGTCTCGGTTTTGTCTGCGGACTGGTGCTCACTCCTCGACCGGGACCAGGTACTCGGAACCAGGCCTCGAGAGAACCTTGTTCACACGTCAAAATTGGATCCGAGGCCGCGGCCTGGACCCGAGTCTGAGTTGATTTGGTTCGCGCGTGAAAAAGCCTATAGGGTAGGGTGGTCTTCAAAACATCCTCTAAATCTGATCTTATTACTGTCATTGTATTGACTTGGGTTTGTCAAATCATTGCACACACTAGATCATCGGGTTACGGGTATGCAGCCATAACTACAATTATCACTGAATGTCATTTCATTTCATTAGCATTTCAGGTAATTAAGACAAAGGTAAATTCTAAGTCACGGAAATAAACAGATCATTAGTAATTTAATATCTTATAATTAGGAACTGGAAATCATGCTACCATCGCAAAACATCATAACCTGCAAGTCAGTGTATATCCATGAGTTATATTATGCGCTAAGATTTGTTAGTTTGCTCATTGTTAAGATTTCTCAGTAAATTACAGACTATCAAAATGCTTCAAAATGCAGAATCAGGTCCATTTGTTGAAAAAAACTCGCCTACCTGACCTGGGAACATCATCCCCCCCCCCCCACCTCAGACACACATCTACACTGTTGGTGCCTTGCACCTTAGAGGCTGGGAACGGTTCCGGTTTTTGGGGGCAGGACGAAAATTCTTTTATATGCGAAAATTATAGGCGACATTCTCTCCTCATGATTTGTCAAATTCGTTTCAAAATCAGGGTTAGTGTTCAGAAATAGGGTTAGGGATGGGTCCCCAGAGGGTATCAAGGGTGGTCATTCGCGGGGTAAAAATTGAGAAGAACAAATCAGAACTCGGTTTTGGAGAATCGCATCACATGATTGAATTCCAGCAATTTGATTAGTCGTAATTGCTTATACGTACTGCATAACGAATATGCGAGCGGGCAACATGTTTGCCTCCATTTTGTTCAGTGATCCTTTACTAGACACCATCGCCGCCAATGGCATCCAGCCTGTTGTCTATGCTGATGATACTCTGCTATACCTGACATTAAATCCTCAGGATCGTGTTGTTGCCTTGAATAGGATGGAAGCATGTATTGCTGATATTATATCTTGTTGCCGATCGAATATGTCGGTGCTAAAATCATTCACTTCTTATCACAATTTAGTAATACTTCTTGGCAGCCTACTATTGAAGTCGGCAACTCGATTATCGAGCCTTCATCTCAAACTCGTATTTTGGGAATGATTGTGAATTCCTCTTTGAGAATCACTAACCATGTGATTGTGAACAACATAATTTAAAGCTGCTCTGCATGCAATAAGAATGATAGGGAACATCCGACAATACTTGAATCCGAAAACCACCACCATGCTGATCCATGTTTTTGTAACATCTCGGTTAGATACCTGTAATTCACTGTTGTTTGTTCTTCCTGATAGTGAAATCGCCAAGATTCAGCGAGTGCAAAACATTGCAGCTCGTCTTATTCTTTGAGTTCAGCGGCATGTGCATATTTACACCTGTACTGTATCAGCTCCACTTGCTCCCAATAAAACAGAGTAGCATTTAAACAAATTCCACTCACTTACAAGGCTATTAACTGTGTGGCTCCTGATTTCATTTCAGAGCTTGTTCAGCTGTATGTTCCTCCAAGAGCTCTAAGGTCAGCATCCGATCGTCGGCTTAAGACAGAGGCGCGCTCCTCAACCAAGTTCTACGGTGATCGTTTATTCGCCTCTGCTGCTCCTTATTCATGGAATAGCCTCCCAAACTCTATTCGCTAGGCCCGCCTGTGGCCACTTCCAATTCACGTCTCAAAACATATCTTTTCACTCATCATTTTCTGCCAAGTTGACTTTTATTACTTACGACGACGACGACGACGACGACGCGTGTAGCTTACATTTCATACCTATTGTGCACATATGTAGACACCCGAAAATGGCCCATATGTTCTGAAAAATTGTTCCATGCACCACCTGAGTTACCAGTATAGTGCCTAATGTGCACATATGTGACCATAATAACAACATATGTGACCATAATAACAAACAGGCAGGGGTGAGGGCAGTAATTTGACATTTCAAGATGGCAGCCTCCACGTCGTTCACAACCAGGTGAGTTTCAGGAACATTTCCTAAGTTTATGAAGATAATTGCCCATCAATGAGACTCCTGCAAGAAATTGATGTACATTTATCCGTGCGGGAGTGAACTGGAAGACATTTTGGGGCATTTTTTCAAATTATTGATATATAGGAGTGTTTTGAAACGGGTGTCTACTTTTGTAGACATTAGACGTTTTGGGTCTGGGGGTTTTTCCATTAACTTTCATTTTTACACACACAGTAAGTCATATCCCCCCAATATTTTCGAACAAATTGCCGCTAATGCCCACAGCTGCTATTGACCAAGGGAAAGCTCTGCCTGCCTCCAGGAAATGGTACTTCCGTATTTTTGTCCACTGGATCAGTCTTTGCGTGGTCAATGGCTGGGTCATATACCGGGTCGGGTCAGGTCCCCCAGATTTTGCCCCACCCCTCCCGATGCCCCCCAAGTTAACAGGGAACCACTGTTTTCTTCCCTGGGGAACATAATAGTGCCTTATTTCTACATATGTGGACATAAAATTTCTGATGTGTTTGATTACTACTAACTTGTAAATGCCTGATTTCTACATATGTGGACAACATTTTTCATGCCTAATTAGTTAAAACTTACTAGAAATAGACAGATATATCTCTTAATCAATGTCATTTTATCTCATATTCAAGTGAAATCCACTCTCAAGTCATCAGAAAAATATATATGCTCAGGTATTGAAGGGTGTTCTGCTCCAGGCTGAGCTATACCAAAGATTTGGAAAATAGTATTTACTTGCTTGGGGTTCAGCTTTATACTTTAATAGATATCTTTGACTTGGTTGGCCTGGACAGTAACGGGACCCTCAGTCGTGATGAGTTAATTATGTTCCAGCTCCGTACCTGTGGGGAGGGGATCGATGTAAGCAGATTGAACCAACATATGGCTTCAATCTTTGTGTGTGGTTACAGGAATACTTTAATGGATACCGTTTACATGGTTGACCTGGACAGTAAGGGGACCCTCAGTCGTGATGAGTTTATTATGTTCCAGCTCCGTATCAGTTGGGAGGGGATCGATGTAATCATTAAACCAACATATGGCTTTAATCTTTGTGTGTGGTTACAGGAATACTTTAATGGATACCGTTTACATGGTTGACCTGGACAGTAACGGGACCCTCAGTCGTGATGAGTTTATTATGTTCCAGCTCCCTACCAGTGAGGAGGGGATAGATGTAATCAGATCAAACCAACATATTGCTTTGACCTTTTTTTATGTTCACAGGATTGCTTTTATGGTAGATATTTGTTTACATGGTTGACCTGGACAGTAACGGGACCCTCAGCCGTGATGAGTTTAATATGTTCCAGCTCCGTACCAGTGGAGAGGGAATTGATATAATCAGATTAAACCAACATATTGCTTCAACCTTTTGACCTTTGTATGTTCACTGAATTGCTTTTATAGTAGATATTTGTTACATGGTTGACCTTGACAGTAACGGGACCCTCAGTCGTGATGAGTTATGTTCCAGCTACATACCAGTGGGGAGGGGATGGATGCAATCAGATCAAACCAACATTTGGCTTTGACCTTCGTATGTTCACAGGAATGCTTTTATAGTAGATATCTTTGACATTGTTGACCTGGACAGTAACAGGACTTTCAGTCGTGATGAGTTATGTTCCAGCTACATACCAGTGGGGAGGGAATAGATGCAATCAGATCAAACCAACATTTGGCTTTAACCTTTGACCTTTGTATGTTCCCAGGAATGCTTTTATGGTAGATATCTTTAACATGGTTGACCTTGACAGTAACAGGACCCTCAGTCATGATGAGTTTAATATGTTCCAGCTTTGTACCAGTGGTGAGGGGATGGATGCAATCAGATCAAACCAACATTTGGCTTTAACCTTTGACCTTTGTATGTTCACAGGAATCCTTCGATAGTAGATACCTTTGACATGGTTGACCTTGACAGTAACAGGACCCTCAGTCGTGATGAGTTATACCAGTGGGGAGGGGATAGATGCAATCAGATCAAACCAACGTTTGGCTTTAACCTTTTACCTTTGTATGTTTACAGGAATGCTTTTATGGTAGATATCTTCCACATGGCTGACCTTGACAGTAACGGGACCCTCATTGGCGATGAGTTACGTTCCAGCTACATACCAGTAGAGAGGGGATCGATGTAATCAGATTAAACCAACATATCGCTTTAACCTTTGACCTTTGTGTGTTCACAGGAATGCCCTAATAGATATCATTGACATGGTTGACCTGGACAGTAACGGGACTCCACTAGTCGTGATGAGTTCAATGTTCCAGCTCCATGCCAGCGGGGAGGGGATCAATGTGATCAGGCTAAACCAAGATATTGTGTTAACCTTTGACCCTTGTGTGTTTATAGGAATGCTTCAATAGATATCTTTGTCATGGTTGACCTGGGCAGTAACATGACCCTCAGTTTAATATGTTTCGGCTCCATACCAGCATGGAAGGTATCAACGTATTCAGATTAAACCAACATATTGCTTTGACCTTTGTGTGTGGTTACAGGAATGTTTTAATAGATATCTTTGACCAGGTTGACCTGGATAGTAACAGGACCCTCAGTTGTGTTGAGTTTGATATGTTCCAGATCTGTACCAGTGGGGAGGTGATCAATGTAATCAGACTGAACCATCATATTGCGTAACCTTTGTGTGGGTACAGGAATACTTTAATAGATACCTTTGAAAGGGTTGAACTAGACAGTAACGGGCCCCATTGGTCGTGATGAGTTTATTATGTTCCAACTCCCTGCCAGTGGGGAGGAGATCGATGTAATCAGGCTGAACCAACATGTTATTTTAACATTTGACCTTTGTGTGATTACAGGAATGCTTTAGTAGATATCTTTGACATGGTTGACCTGGACAGTAATGGGACCCTCGGCCGTGATGAGTTCAACATGTTCCAGCTCCGTACCAGCGGGGAGGGGATCGACGATGATGCATGGGAGATTGTCGAAGAAAACTTTGAGCTGAAGAAAGGAGAGTTGACAAGGAAGGGTAAGAAAGAACATAATAGGCCTTTTGCACTGCTTCTTGAAAGCAAGTAAAAGTAATCATATAGGCATATGTGTTTGTGTGTCTAGGTGTTTGTTCGCATACACTTGTGATGTTTTCGTAAACATGGTAACTGATGGACATTGTCTACAATAACCATACTTGACATGTAGGTCGCCCATATTAGTACAATAGTAAAGTTCATATCAGGTGTTATGTCACTCTTAGCAAACACAAGAAGCCGTTGTTTTTTTAAGGCGATTAATGTTTATTTGGCAATCAATAGAGGTCAAATACTGAAAACTTTGTGAATATATTAACTTGATGGGACACCCTTGGGAAGCTTACTGGGAATCCAAGGTCATTTGGGATCTTGTCTTTCACTCTCAAACACCAACTAGTGGTTATCACTGCATGGGGGACAGCATGCAAGATCCTAGCACAGAGATGAACACAAAGATGGCTAATCTCGATTATCAACAATGTAAGATAAAACCTTGGGTCCAATCTCCATAACAGGCTTGAAATTACAGGCATTCCAATCTGGGATAATTCTCGTCCAGAAAGACCACCTTTAAACATCTGTATTAATTAATTAAACCATTGGCTGATGACGATGTGGTGTAGTTGGTTATTTCAACAAAACCAGAACTGGTAGAGCCACTAGGTTAATAGCTTTATGAAACAGCTTGAGTTGTGAATTAAAATTTCTCTCCTGTAGGTAGGCCAGCTAAGTTTGTAAAGATGGGTTGTGACACTAGTTGTCCTTGCACACAAATCTAGCAGCTTTATGCTTGACTATTTCACAAAAAATTCACGCTATGGATCCCAAGCTGAGGAGGCATATGCAAAACTAGGATGAACCAAAGAGCTATAGACAGTAACTTTAGTTGCTGTGTCAAAATCCTAGGGATATCTTCAAATCAGGCTTATAATCTTGGAGCTTCAGAAACTATGTTCTTTTTGTGGGTATAGACGTCCAACAGAGGTCATATGACTGAAAATCCTGCAATCCTGTTGATATGTTTCTTCAGGCGAACTTTGAATGGGGCTCATAACTGGTATGCAGGTCTATATCTCATGTGTATAGGAACAGTCTTTCAGAGTCATCAGATGTGAAATGGTGAAACACCTTGTGAACATGTTGAACTTGATACATAGTTTGAAAAATGTCATGCTTGGTATACAGTCCAACAACGCAAGCAATGACTATACAACCTGTTGCAATGCCGCGGGGCTATAGGTGCAGAATACGGGGATCCTTTCTCTGGGTATTTCTTATCTGTGGTGTTGCTCGTTGTTCACATGAAAAACAGGTTCATGCTTTAAAAAAAAACCCATTAAAAATACCCGGAACTGCACTGGTGCGTAAGATGCAGTGTCGCAATAATTAGGTGTAACATCCATTTTCAATTTCTTACCTGGCACTCAAACTTATTAATGTTTCATTGTTTCTAAGTCGGGTAAAGGTTACATCAAATGTTGAAATGGTTTTAGGCTGGTTTTCTCCTCAATAGAATTCTGGCAAACCCATATCTTCCTAATAGCTAACCTGGTGAGGCTTTTGGTCCACTTTGGGGGATGGATACACTGTGTTCAACCCTTGAGTAAACTGCTC
>JAODUJ010479440.1:0-14530 GCA_027564615.1 Psolus chitonoides
TCTTATCATGTTCATCTGGTTAGTTCTCATTACTGTACTAACTGGTTATCTATTTTCTATGCATTATGAATGATTCAAGACCCATATTCCCAGCTATATTCACAATTTTTACATATGTCAAATTATAATCTTTACTGATATATCTTGTTATGAAATTAAATGTCAATGTGTGCTTTACTTATACACTTGTATGCATGAACATGTATTTTACATAACTAGGCATACAGGACCCTTCCAATATGTGGGGGCAGTAAAAAAAAATGTCAGTTTTTCAAACCTTGCCCGAAAAAGAATGAGAGGGGAAAACAACAAGGCATGTGAAGTGCGCACAAAATTTGGGGTGTGTTTCTGCATATCAGATTCGGGCAAACATATTCGGGCGAACCTATGTCCAGAACTGTCCTAGAAGTATTGCTTGATTTTGGCTGAAGCCTTGCTGGAAATTTTGGGAGAGCAACCCCCCCCCCCCTGCACATACGTCTGTTTACATTGTCCAGTGAGCTAGTGGTATTCAAAGTTGTTGGACCCCTCCCTGCAGAAATTTCTGCACACGCCCCTGCCCCCCACTGTTTGAATCATGTACTGTACATGACACACGACGACATCGTGAATGTGATGAATGAAGAGTTCCGTTATTTAAAGAGGCCAGGTCGTCTCGGACACAATTCCACCTTCTCGTCCACCGTATTTTGGCTGACATCACAGAAATTCATTCTGTACTGTTCGATGAAAATCAATATTCCATATGCATACTATCGTGTGTGCCTATTTTGTGTATTGATCCGCCATATCAAAAAAGGATAGTATTAGAGGTGGTCGATTGGTCACAACCGATAACGGATGGTGTTCAACAAATGGAGGCAAAGGAATGTGGTGCCAGAGTAATATATGTTTGATTTTTTTTTTATTCTTTCGAACTAATTTCAATTAAGCTTCATGTGAGCATTACATCTCAATTTTTAATAAGATTTTCCTATTTTTATCAATATTCAATCATTGTTTTCCGGGGAAATGTGTGTCAGTTACATTACTTTGTTCCATTATGAACAAATCACAGGTTACATATATCATTTTGCAGCAAAATTTGTTAACGCGTAATGTGCCAACATGACCTCGTTGATGCTTAATTTTCCTAGTTTTCACATTAAAAATTTATGACATTTTATTGATAATTTATGATAATGAGTAATACAGTATTGACGACTGCGGTGGGTAGTCTTGAACTTGAGATAGCTTGCCTAAACTCGATGTTGGCACCTCCTAAAAATGTTCTATACATCAGGCTGAACCACTCACTGAGAGAACTGAACTAATAAACAACTTAGGCTACTGGGCAGTTTCTTTGTTTTCACCTTCGTATTGCGAGTATATCCCAGCAGGTGGCCGTCTATCGATGTTCCTTTCTGTCAGTGAGATCGCAGGGGGTTGATAAACTGAAACGCTGCCGGTCGACAGACTTTTGAGCGGAGGAGAGCATCGGTGGAATCGCATGATGGATTAATACAATTTACAGGAAGCGAGAATCACGCAGAGATTTCGCAATCCCACTTTTTCCCTAACTATACACAAATCACTGTACTCGCCCTCTGACCGAAAACTCGAGCTCCACCACTGCTTCAACATTGCTCAAATTTGTAACCGCTTTATAAAGAATATCAGTATTTTTCCTTCCATTATTGTGGCAAATCCTGCAAAATATGTCGGTGCTATTAAGAAGCAGGTGTGTGCAACCTGTGGCATGTGGGCCATATACGCGGCCCATATGTGGCCTGCGTCTCCCCTCTTCTGTCTGCGTCCCACGAAGCAAAATGAAATTTGCCCCATCTGCGTCCTTGACTAGTTATTTGACCTGAATTTGGAATTGACGTTCTGTCTATAGTCCAGATGGCCATAAACAAAAAAAATGTTTCCAGCCTGCATTCTCAAGCAATGTTTTCGTTTCTTAAAAATGGTTGAACTTTCTCTAGTGTGGGACCTAAATTGCGTGGTAGGAGCACGTCCCTTTTTGGGCTCCAATCAACTATAATTATACCAAGAAATGTGAAATTCTTGAACATGTATATTAACTTCAAAAAATTGCAGATTATAGTACATTTTACATCTAAGCACTCTCAACTCCCCCCAAAAATAGGCGTTGCCCCCCCATGCCCTGCCCGATGTGGCCCCTCAACAGATCACATAAACGCAATGTGGCCCCCACTCACAAGGGCTGCGTTTTAGTCAACTGTTAGCTGACTGTTAGTTGACATATTTGGTCATCCACATACCATATATGGTACAGATATGCCCATAAATGTAAACTAACAGTGAACTGACAGTTACTCAAACACGGCCACAGTTTGAACACCACTGTATTAGACAAGGTTGCAAAATTATTCATTTTAAATTAACCTGATTATTTTTGTGGAATATTGTGGTCTTTCTTTGCAACTCGATTTTGATGTGTACCTTCTATGTAAGTTTGTGCGAAATTTACCAAACTTGAAAATATACAACTCGGATTTTCTGGCTAATTTTATATCTTTGACAAATATGTTTATGTTCACTGCACTATTATTACCAATAAATTAAACTATTGAATGAACTGAATTTTCACGAATAAAATGTTTCATGATAACAGATTATGATGATGTTGAGTTTGTTTTTAAATTGTTTTCAAATTGTTTGTTTTGTACTTTTCTGATCATTATTTTGAAATTATTAAAGGTCACCATCTTGTAAACATGGTAACTCGAACAAGCCAAACTGGCAAGGTGAATCAATGTCAACTGAATGATCATGGATTTGTCATATTTTATGCATTTATTCTAAAAGGCCAAATATTGAAGGTCATCGGCTAATGCATTGGAGAGATTGTCAACAAAATCAATAGGAATCACCTACTCATCATGGGCAATATATGTGCTAAGTATGACATCAATCCACCATGCCACTAGCTGATATCATGTGGTTACGATCAATTTTCAGCGAAATTACATTTGGCCCCCGCTTCTCATTACTATTAATGAGATGCAATAAGGTACTAGCCTACCCATGTACCCCACCTACCATTGCCACCAAAACAAGTTTGAACAAGATCGGACATACAGTTGCCTTGATAATCACATTTGAAGAAATTGCTTCTAAGCAAGATGTGAGATTGGCACCAAAATCAATAGAGATCATCTACCCACCTTGGGCATTTGCCGCAATATATGTGCCAATTATGACATCAATCCACTATGCCACTGCTGTGGTCTACAAGCAATTTTCAAGAAATTACATTTGGCCCCTGCCTCTCATGAATATCCATGAGATGCAATAAGGTACTAACCTACCCATGTATATACCCAACCTATCATTGCCACCGAAACAATTTAGTTTAGTTATTGGTGGCATTGGTAGGAGGTGAGATACATGTGTAGGTTAATAGATTATTACATCTCATTAATATTCATGAGGGTGGGGCCAAATATACTTTTGCTGAAAATTGCTCGTAACCACATTATCTCAGCAGTGACATATGGTGGATTGATGTCATACTTGGCTCAGATTTCCCATGGTGAGTAGATATTCCTTATTGATTTTGGTGCCAATCTCAATAATATTCGTGAGTGGGTGGGGCTTGGAAGCAATTTCTTTAAATGGGAATATCTCGGCAACCGTATGTCCGATCTCGTACAAACTTAGGCGGTTGCGTGGCGCAGTGGATTGAGTGTTCTGCTTGCACTGAAGCATATCGGGTCAAAATTCCACTCGGTGTCTGCTCGCTTGTAAAAAGCCGTACGTCAGTCGTTGATGGTTTTGCAGATTTCTGGTTTCATCGAGGAGCTGTACTGCACTTGTTGATGGTTTCGCTGCAGTGGAGGAGCAGCAATTCATTCGGGGAAAACATTATGTTCATTGGTTAGGTTCGGCTAGGCTCTCCTGCAGTGGTGACGGTCAGTTTGCTACCACCTCTCAACATCTAGGAAATGCTGAGAGTTTCACTCACGTCTGTCAGATGGGAACGTTAAATGGTGGTCCCTAGAGCAGGATGGGATCACATGGTTACACGCCTGACTAGTTACCCTTTGAACACTGTTCGCAAAAAGAAGGCGAGCTATCACTGGTGTTCATCCATGATCACGCTTGACTCCAGGGTTCCTCGATGAGCCATAGTTATATTCCGGAACCCGTGGGTACAAGCCTAAACAGAATATTATATGCCAATGCCGAGATATTGTCATTTTAAGGAATTGCTTCCGCACCAAATTAGCACACTTAGGATCTACGGTAGGGATATATCCAAAGGAAAATGCTTCTTCATGAACAAAAGAAACATTTCCATCGCATATATCCTTAGGGTAAAAATAAGGGTTATATCCATAAGGAAATATGTGGTAATTGGCTGGCTTCTGAGCCCAACTCATGAATATTAATGAGATTGGCACCAAAATCAATAGAGATCATCCACTCACCATGAGCAAACTAGGTGCCAAGAATGACATCAATAGATCATGCCATTGCTAAGATAAAGTGGTTACAAGCTTTGTGTCACACAGACTGACAGACACACAGACAGACACGCATACACAGGCAGCCATGACTGCATAGACTACTTTGGCCTTCGGCAAGTAATAAAACTAGAAAACCAAGAAGTTTTGTGATTGCTTGCCTCTTTGATGTGCACAGTTTTAGTCTGTTAAGGTCAATAATTTATTACTTGTTTCATGCTGCCACAACTAGCTAACCAAGCAGATAAAACGTCATTGTTAACTTGGTACCAGTGCAGGATTCAGTGTTTGACACCAACCTGTTGACTTTCATGCTGAAAATATATCCTATCCTCGTATGTGCCACCAATTCAGGTTTGAACAAGATTGGTTGCCAAAATATTGACATTTTAAGGAATTGCATCTAAGCCCCGCCTACTCATTATTGAGATTTGCACCAAAATCAAAAAAACTTTTGCCTAAAAACGTCGATTAACATGTTAAGACAGCGAAGCCAACACAAAATGAACATAGCTGTAAAAACATTATACACAAAATAAACAATTTTTACTATTATTTTCAAATGACGATGAATTCAGTCAACAGGGTTTGCTTACTTATGCAATATACAGGGTGAAATATCCAATTTTCAACAAACTAAAGAAGTCTTCTGGGGAGTTAGAAGAGGCCTGCAAAAAAATGGAGTATGAAAATAAACGGAGGTAAATGCAAAATCATATCAACATCATCGGACAGTATTATGATAGCCGGTAAAAATGTGGATCATGTCCGAGAATTTGTTTTCCTCGGTAGTGTAGTACCGGGACACCTCTGCTGATGTTATGAGAAGAATTGCCTTAGCAGCCTCAGCTTTCGGGAGATTGCGTAAAGTAATTTAGAACAAACATGATATTTCTAATCATCTTAAAATCCGTCTTCCCAATGCTCTTATACAGTTATACTGCCTATTGCCACATATGCTTCGGAGACGTGGACTCCAAAATCTGAGGACACAAGACAACTGAAAGTATTCGAGATGAGATGTCTCAGATTTTTCCTTGGTATTACTATTGCTGACAGAATTAGAAACAATATTAGGAAATCGGGAATCAGGTACACTATCATAGATCACATTAAGACACGTATACTAAGCTGGTTTGGACACGTCATCAGAAGACCGGAGGACAGTTATGTTACGTAGCCTAAACAGATTTCACTCAAGCAAGACCGAGAGGAAGACCACCAAAGAGATGGACAGCCCAAATCCTTGAAGATACGAGACTACCTCTCCTTACACTGCAAAGAAGAGCCCTCAAGAGGGGAAGGTGGAGAGGCGACGTACGGAAGGTGAATGCAAGGGGTGTACGAAAAGCCTAAGCTTCTAAGTCAAGTGGGTCATATCAGATTTTAGAGTCACCTAACTCTATAACCCGCGGCTGTCATTGGGCAGGGGGAATTTGCACAACAATGGCCGGGAAGGTGCTTAAGACAGCCCCTTTTTGTTCGTGACATACTGGTAGCGCCACACCCATGCATCCCTCTGCTAGAAATTCCATTTCGCTACTCACAGTTTCGAGCTTGGCTTGGCCAGGAGAAGAGGTGGGGTCGCACGCGATTCAGGCGGGGTCTAAAGGGCTATACTATGCATGCTATGAGCAGTTGCATGCAAACACGTCAGTGCACAGCACATGTCGTGTTTCCACGGTTACTGCAGACACAGAAGTATTTCTAATTAACCTTTTATAATCTAAAATTTATGTGGATCGGTTGTACTATTTTGGATTACTTGCCGAAGGACAAAGTAATCTATGCAGTAACGACTGCTTGTGTATGTGTGTGTGTCTCTCTTTGTGTGTTTTTGACACAAAGCTTGTACCCACTTTATCTCGGCAGTGGCACGGTGGATTTATGTCATACTTGGCACATATATTACCCATGGTGAGTAGATGATCCCTACTGATTTTGGTGCCAATCTCGTTAATATTCATGAGTGAGCGAGGCTAAGAAGCAATTTCTTCAAATGCGAATATTTCGGCAACCTTATGTCCGATTTTGTTCGAACTTGTTTTGGTGGTATTGGTAGAAAGTGGGGTACATGCGTAGGTTAGAACCGTATTGTATTTCATTAGTACTCTTGAGGGGCGGAGCTCAATGTAATTTCGCTGAACGTAACCACGTGATCTCAGCAGTGGTACAGTGGATTGCTGTCATACTTGGTGCATACATGATGAGTAGATGATCTCTATTGATGTTGCAGCCAATCAGCACACTTTTTGATTACTTGCGGTCACGACTGCGTGTATATGTGTGTGTGTGTCTGTCTGTCCATCTGTCTGTGACAGAAAGCTTGTAATACCTCTATCTCAGCAGTGGCATGGTGGATTGATGTCATACTTGGTCATGGTTTGCCCATGGTGAGTAGATGATCCCTATTGATTTTGATGCCAATCTCATTAATATTCATGAGTGGGCAGGGCTTAGAAGCAATTCCTTAAAATGTCCATATCTCGGCAACCGTATGTCCGATTTTGTTCAAACTTGTTTTGTTGGCATCGGTAGAAGGTGGGTTACATGTGTAAGTTATGTAACGAATTGCACCTAATCAATATTCATGAGGGGCGGGGCCGAATATAATTTCGCAGAAAATTGCTCGTAACACCTCTATTTCAGCAGTGGCATGGTGGATTGATGTCATACTTGTTACATGGATGGCCCATGGTAAATAGTTGATCCCTATTGATTTTGGTGATCATCTCATTACTATTCCTGAGTGAGCGGGGCTTAGAAGCAATTCCTTAAAATGTCTATATTTCAGCAACCGTATGTCCGATTTTGTTCAAACTTGTTTTGGTGGAATTGGAAGGAGGTGTGGTACATGGGTAGGTCAGTAACGTATTGCACCTAATAAATATTCATGAGGGGCGGGGCTGAATGTAATTTCGGTGGAAATTTCTCGTAACACCTCTATTTCGGCAGTGACACGGTGGATTGATGTCCTACTTGGTACATAGATTGCCCACGGTGAGTAGATGATCCCTATTGATTTTGGTGTCAATCTCGTTAATATTCATGAGAGGGCGGGGCTTAGAAGCAATCCCTTAAAATGTCCATATCTCGGCAATCGTATGTCCGATTTTATTCAAACTTGTTTTGTTGACATTGGTAAGAGGTGGGGTACATGTGTAGGTTAGTAACGTATTACACCTAATTAATATCCATGAGGGGCGAGGCCAAATGTAATTTCGCTGAAAATTGCTTGTAACACCTCTATTTCGGCAGTGGCACGGTGGATTGATGTCATACTTGGTACATGGATTGCCCTCATGAATGGGCGGGGGCTAGAAGCAATTTCTTCAAATGTAATATCTCAGCAACCGTATGTCCGATTTTGTTCAAACTTGTTTCGGTGGCATTGGTACTAAGTGGGGTACATGTGTAGGTAAATGTAATTTCGCTGAAAATTGCTTGAAACCATGTGATCTCGACAGTGGTACAGTGGATTGACGTCATACTTGGAACATGGATTACCCATAAGGAGTAGATGATTCCTATTGATGTTAGTGCTAATCTCAATATTATTCATGAGTGGGCGGGGCTTAGAAGCAATTTATTCAAATGTGAATATCTCGGCAACCGTATGTCCGATTTTGTTCAAATTTATTTTGGGGACATTGGTAGAAGGTGGGGTACATGTGTAGGTTAGTACCGCATTGCATCTCAATAATATTAATGAAGGGCGGGGTTAAATGCAATTTTGCTGAAAATTACTGGTACCCACGTTATCTCAGTAATGATATGGTGAATGTTATACTCGGCACATATATTACCCATGGTGAGTAGATTATACCTATTGATTTTGGTGTCAATCTCATTATTATTCATGAGTGGGTGTGGCTTAGAAGCAATTTCTTCAAATGTGAACATCTCGGCAACCGTATATCCGATTTTGTTCAATCTTGTTTTGGTGGCACCGGTAGAAGGTGGGGTACATGCGTAGGTTAGAAACGCCAGCCAATTAGCACATATTTTCTTATTGACAGAACCCTTATTTTTTGTATTGGTGGTACTTGTGAGGGTGAAATATATTTTTAGCATGGAAATCAACAGTTGTCAAACACTGAAACTTGCACTAGTACCAAGTAAGCAATGCAGTGTTGTCTGTTTCGTTACCTAGATATGGCAGCATGAAACAGGTAACAAATTATTGGCTATACCAGACTTAAACTGTTCACTTCAAAGAGGCAAGTAATCACAAAACCTCCCTGATTTTCTGGGTTTTTTATTCCTTGCCGAAGGCGAAAGGAATCTGTGCAGTCACGCTGGTGTGTGTGTGTGTGTGTGTCCGTCCGTGGCGTATGTACGTGTGTATGTATTTATGCGTGTATGGTTGGCCGTAGAGGACATAATTCGCGAATTAATGTCCACATAAATTCAATTTATTGTCCGCATTAATTCCATTAAATGTCTCTGCAATAAATCGGTTAATTGCAGATATAACATATGAACCAATCCGGAGGCTTGTTTTCATGTATGCATTAATTCGATTTAGTGCGGACATATATTCTATTTATTGCAGACACATATGAATTGATGTATACATATTTTTGATAATGCAGACATATATTCGAATTAATGTAGACTTATGTTCCATTTATTGCTATATTACATTTATTGCTAACATATATTCGAATTAATGCAGGCATAGCTTCGATTTAACGCAGACATATATTCCATTTAATGTAGACATTCAATTGACGAATCACCGTCGAGGAATATATGTCTGCAACAAATTATTTCTGTGCACATCAGTTCAACTTCCGTGAACAACTACTGACCAATTGACCAATGGAAAACAGTTTTAGTGAGCTGTGGGAACCGCAGCCAAACTGAGCGCGGCTTTTGGTACATGTCACTAAAGAACTCATAGTGTAAACGTACGCGGAGTCCCTGGGTTGAATATGCGATAATATGATATAACTTCATCACTCGTACATCAAGATACAGTTCAGTAAAAAATATTGGCAAGTCTTGCACAATACTTGGAACGAAAAGAGCTGAAAGTTAGTGAATCGCACGTGTAGAAATAGTAAACTGCGTAACTCACAGATTATTTGAGTATGATCAATTTCGATGTATAGCGTGAACATGGGAGTTGGTAACAATCATGCGTCATTCATGAGTCACGTAAGTTTCGGTCCGCGTCGCATAGTTTTGTCTGGAAAGTGTAGTCGTATTATTATGGGCGCTGCACTACTATCGCTTTGCTAGTTTGCTTCGCTTGGCGCGAGCAGCAGCGTAGCCAGCCTTGGCTTTTCCGTCAAGATCTTGGCTTTTTCTCTCCAACATTGGGGGCTTGGTTTTCTCCTCTGAAATCTTGGCTTTCTTCTCATAAAAAGGACACAAGTAGGCTACACAATATGCCTGAAATCACGCACATTGGAAATCAAACGTCTAATAATATTTCTTTTCTCACAACCACACCGTGCTGGTATGTGCTGTTCGCGATGAAGTAGTAGTAGCTAGTAACACAATGTCAAATGTAACACAATGTAAAATTCCTTACTTTGGGGAATTTGGGGTATTTTCTGAAAATTAAATTCGACAAACAGATTCAGGCAACAGAATCCTCAGCTTACGATGTACCGGTACCACACGGCAATTGTTTGTATATGGAGGGCCGCCTAGTATGAAACCAGAAAAATGAGAATAGAATATACTACAGCGCGCAAAAAGGTTTGTTTTTTTCTGAAAATTATATTTGGGCAAACAGATTCGGGCAACAGATTCGGTCCTTCGGACAAATATTTACGTCCAAAACTGTACAGTTCTCATTAATTACACTATGTATTCACAACAATAGCCTCGTACTCCTATGTGCGTAGGTAAAGTAAATTCAGAAAATTCCGATTAGGTCCTCTCATTTTATCGAACGATTTAGTTTTTGTCGATGTCTAGCTGAAAGTTTTTTTTAAAAAATCATGGGTTTATTAGAATCCATTGAACAATACTGACACATGAAACTACAACACTATCAATGCGACACCCTATTCGTAGGCTACGTTCAGTGTACATTTCCAGTGTCGTATTGAGATATTACAGGCATACAAATTGATCGAGTTCAACGACCATGTCGATGCATTGTCGCATCTCATTGTCGATGGTAGAATCGAAATTTCACTGCAAGGAGAGCAATCATTTATATACTTTTCGATTCCTTGACGAAGTCTCAAGGAATCTATGTAGTCATGCTAGCGTATAGTTTGTATGTATGTGTGTATGTATGTATGTGACGCTTGGTTTGTAAACACGATAGGTCGAACATGCCTGGTCGGATCAAGTTCATACTTGGTATGTATATTCCCCATAATGAGTACATTATCCATATTGTTTTTGGAAGAGGTCAGTGGTCGTGTGAGGTCAACAGAGGTCAAACTTTGAAAACCTTGTAAACACTCTAAGTTGATCATGCCTGGTCCGATCAACCTAAAACTTGCTGTGTAGGTTTCTGAAAATAAGTACAGGGATCTAACTGATTTTGGTGGAGGTCTG
This sequence comes from Psolus chitonoides, assembly GCA_027564615.1. Classification (NCBI taxonomy): domain Eukaryota; kingdom Metazoa; phylum Echinodermata; class Holothuroidea; order Dendrochirotida; family Psolidae; genus Psolus; species Psolus chitonoides. The sequence continues at coordinate 11,004 of JAODUJ010479440.1, forward strand.
GGCTCATTCTCGGTCAAAAATGGAAATTTTGTTAATTTTAGGTATTTTTCAGTACTTTTCGCTTGTAAACACGCTAAGTCAACCATGCATGGTTGGATCAAGTTCATACTTGGTATGCATGTTTCCCATGATGAGTACATGATCCCTATTGTTTTTGGGAGAGGTCAGAGGTCATCTGAGGTCAACAGAGGTTAACAGGCTATGAACACTTTGTAAACACGCTAAGTCCACCATGTCCGGTCCGATCAAGTTCAAATTTGGTATGTAGCTTTCTAATGATTTTCCCTATTGATTTTAGTGGGATCTGAGTTCATTTTTCGTCAAAAATGAAAATTTTGTGACATTTTGGTATTTTTGGTACCGTACTTGTTTGCTCGTAAACACGCTAGGTCGAACATGCCTGGTTAGATCAAGGTCACACTCGGTATGTATGTTCCCCGTAATGAGTACATGATCCCTCTCGTTTTTGGGAGAGGTCAGAAGTCAGCAGAGGTCAAATACTGAACACCTTGTAAACACGCTAAGTTGACCATGCCTGGTCCGATCAAGTTCAAAAGAGGTGTGTTGGTTTCTCATAATGATTGCAAGGACCTTAGTGATTTTGGTGGAGGCTAATTTTGGGTAAAATATAGAGAATTTGTGAAATTTAGGTATTTTTGGTTCTTTTTTGGTTTTAAACATGCTCAGACTACTACGCCAAGTCAGATCATCTCCATACTTGGTGTGTATGTTCCCATAATGAGTACCATATCCCTTTTGTTTTTGGGAGAGGTCAGGTGTGCCACTTATAAAAAGCATCCATCATTGTGTTTACCAATATGTATCATTCCCTGAACGAGTGCATAATCCTTTATTGGGAGTTGGTGTTAATGAGGTTAATATGCGGCTAATACAGATTCACACTGGCAGTTATAGAAAATGAGGTATCTGAAAACCATGTGTAAGCTGCCAGTGCCTGGTCAAATCAGCTAGGTTTGTACTTGGTGTGTGTTGTTCATAAGGAGTACTTTGTGTGATATAGTATTTCTTGTGATTTCATACCATGGTTTCAGCCGTTTTACAATCAAGGAATCAATATTCCTTTTTAGATTTCTGGTTCTTTCAATTCAGTTTAGCAGTTTTGTGGAAGGATCTTCCGTCACAGGTACAAAAAGCTGCGCTCAGTTTTGCCGTGGTTTCCACAGCTCACTAAAACTGTTTTCCATTGGTCAATTGATAGTTGTGCACGGAAGTTGAACGGATGTGCACGGAAGCGATTTAATGTAGACATATATTCCTCGACGGTGATTGGTCAATTTAATGTCTGCATTAAATCGAATTTATGCCTGCATCAATTCGAATATATGTTAGCATTAAATAGAATATATGTCTACATTAATTGGAGTATATGTCTGCATTAAATACAATATATGTCTACATCAATTCATATGTGTTTTCATCAAGTAGAATATAGGTCTCCACTAAATGCATACATAAAAACAAGCCTCCGGATTGGTCCATATTCTATGTCTGCATCAATCGACTTAATGCAGACATTAAATGGAATTAAGGCTGACATTAAATTGAATTTATGTGGACATTAATTCGCGAATTATGTCCTCTACGATCAACAATATGCGTGTGTGTATGTATATATGCATGAATGTGTGTATGTATTTAGGTATGTATGTATGTATGTATGTATGTGTGTGACGCTTTACTTGTAAACACGATAAGTCTACCATGCCCGGTACTAACAACCAGACAGTATGTATTATCGAAGGTTAGTTGATAATGATTATTGAACCACACATGTTTGCTGTGATGGAGGAACGACTCTAATGTTCATAACATTATTCATGTGTTAAAAGGATATTTATAATGACCACAACGGGGTGTTACCAGCAAATATGCCCCAAAACGGTCATTTCCGGTGGCCGTAAGGACGGAATCTGGGATGCCCCAATATCCATATTTGATCATAATACAAATTTCTTTTTTTTCCTCACAAAATGCACAATAGGTTAGCTATGCCCCATGACTTACTATATTCAAATGGGCGTCACAGTGGAAACCATTAGTCTGTCTGAACCAATTCCGTGGTCTGAACGGAGCGGCGGTTAGCTCATTTAGGATACTTCAACAGAAAATCGGAAATGTGAATTGCAGAATCAGTCTCAGACTCAGACATCGACTCTCAGTATCGGAAAATCATCAGCGTCATAGACGATAGGGATTGACGGGTAACAATAAGTTATGCCATATACTAGCAATTGTAAGATTGTATTATTACCATCGAGTTCGACCGTGAGTAGGCCTAATACTTTAGCAAAGGCTTACAACAGCCATAATTACGCTCGATGAGGCACGGCCAGGTGGACATGCATGGAAATAACTAAGTAGACTGTTAAGCCCTACATGCTAATTGTCACGTACAGTGTCAGCCAGGAGTTTTTAAAATTATATCGTTTTTCCCTGGAGTTTCATCGATTATCGGGTAAATATTTATTATATCTCTTGTTATATAGTAGCCTACTCAGCGGCGGATTCATGATTTCTCGAAAGGGGGAACCGGACGGAAAATATCGCAAAATATCAAAATATCGGTACACACTTAAATATCGGTAAATATCTATATATTATTCAATTATCGATTTATCAATAAATATCCATATGAGACTGTTCACAGATAAGGTCCAGAATTGCATATTGACGGACAAACAACACTGTATTGTGCGATCGCGCGCCGAAAATGTTGGTGTTTCAATTAACTGTCTCATTATTTAAAACTTTCTCGACCATTCTAAGAACACTTATTCTATCATTTTTCCTTAGCAAGTCCTTTTAGTTTTGCCGCAGAAAAAATGCAAACAAAACTGTGGAAGGGGCGTGTCCCCTCTTCCGCCCCCCCCCTCCCCCCCCCCCTCCACCATTGAATCCGCCTCTGATACTATTCTCGCTTTTTTCCATCGGCAATTTTCGGTGTTAGTGTTATTCAAGGACTGATTCAGATGGAAAGAAATCCGAGTCCGACTCCGACCCGCTTTTACTAGGCGTATATTGGGTTAACACCTGTGTTAGTTGATCGAGCCTATCTCATCTTCGTTACAAAAACTAACAAGAACGCAACTGTGCTCTGTGATTCCCAATAAATCGTAATCACTACTGTAAACCTCATTTGCTTTGATTACTATGACAGGAGTGAAAATCCAAGTACAGCTGGAAATTATAGGTCATGGCATGGTAATGTGATTTCCTGTGCATTTAAAAATATATTCGAAATGTGAAACAATGTAATCGTCTTTGAAATAATTAAATGACAGGTTGTGGTGATGAGGACTCTACATGTTGCATTATGGCATTTGCAACATCAGAGACTGCAAAGTTTTTAGTGTTTTCAAATTTTGATTCATTTTTATCTAGAATGATCTCAGCTTCTACTAAAACAAACATGTTTCTTTGGTTCTACGTACGAAACTGCCATGCTCTGTTACCTAAGACATTCGCTACATCCAGGGGCGTCCATCCGGGGGGTGGGGGGGGGGGGG
>JAODUJ010480550.1:0-14528 GCA_027564615.1 Psolus chitonoides
ACTATACCGTAACTTGTAAGTTGGCCTATGGCTTCAGATGTACAGATAGTGTATTGTAAACATTTAGAAGTGAAAACAAAATAATGCACAAATATTTAATCAGGGTACATTTTGTATGATATGGATTTTAATACATAAACAGTAGGCCTAAATCAAGGGACAGACAGCAATATAGTACGTGAACTATTACTATAAATATAAATTTGAACCATCGCATGATAACAATTTAATGAAAACCCTTTCTTTTTTATCTTTTCAGATGCTGATGCCTATCAATAATTTTGTTTTGTCACTTCTTGTCTCACTCACCTTTTCTAATTAACTGCCTGGTTCCTTTTAATTTTGACAAATAGTTCACGTTTCAGTTAATACAATTAATTATAAATCATGGCAGTGGCTGCCTGTGCAAGGTGTTGGGGGTGGGGTGCCCCACACCTCAGTTGCTCAGTTGGGGACTTGAAATCGGGGGAATTTGAGAAAAGCTGAAAGAAAGTTAGGATGGGAAGGAAACTTGGCCCCATCGCCCGTGAAAGTGTCTGGAACCCCACGCACCCCAGCGATATAATTTGAAGTATGTTCCCAAGCAAACAGTTTGCATTTTAACCAGTCTTCATTATTTCATCTCTTGTTCCTAATTTATATTTTAAATTCCCGAAAAACAATGCTTGAATCATGAAAAACAAACGATAGGCCTACATAGCCTAGCAATATAGGACATAGGCTACATTTCTTTCGTATCATTGCAACTACAAATCATCCCGACACGTGTATACCAGCAATCATTCGACGATATAGGCACAGGCCCATAGGCGTACGGGCCGGGGGAAGGGGGGACACTCCTCCCAGTTTCGAGAAATCAGCAATTTTTCGGGCAGTCGCCACATTCTTTCGGGCAGAGGGGAGAAATAATACAAATAATTGCAGATGTTTTGCCCTTTTGAAAACCCATTTCTCAGGGAAGTTTTGAGATGAATCAGCCTTCCTAGAAATTCGGGCAGATGTTAATTTTTTCTGGCAAAACTGCCCCCCCCCCCTCCCCAACAGACTGGAACCCGTACGCCTATGCATAGGCCTATATTTGTTTCATTGCAAGTCTCACAGTTCCTCTTGTTATATAATTTCTGTTCAGAATTTTCATATTTTCATTGAGTGAGTTTCCAGTTTTGGCTATACAGTTATTCGCCTATATATCAGGGGGCGGAGTCATGATTTTTGAGGGGGGGGGGGTGTTAATTTGGGCTGTACACACTACTGCGATACGATACGATACAACATTTTATCGGATGGCGAGTTTAATAGTGTTATATTCAATGTGACTGTACTGACACACTGCGTGCGATACGATACGGTACGATCCAACATTTTTATCAGATGGATGTTAACAAAATCAAACTTCTGTCGTACACCATTTATATCGCGATGCAACACTTTAGGTTTGGCCAATCAATAGTGGCGAGACGTATAATGAACGTGTCACGTGACTGGAAGTATTTCCAGACAGAAAGAAAGTCTATTGTGTTTGGATGGGTATATATGCAACAAAAACTCGGATGCAGTGTGTACAGTCCATCAGATAAATATGTTGTGTCGTAGTATCGTATTGCAGTGATATGTGTACAGCCCCTGAGGCTGTCAGCAGTGGCCCTGGCAGTGGCGTAACTAGGGTCTCGTGCCAGGGGGGGGAAGGGGAAAACACGGCCACCATAGATACGTGATGCGGGCCCGAAACTCGAGAAAATGGTCATGTTAGAGTGAATTAAGTGTGTTGATGTAGCCTACAGATATGACTAACTATAGGAAGCTTGAAAGAATGGCGACGAACGCACGCAAAGCGTGCCAAAATTGTTGTGGTAACCAGCTACCACACATACGAATAGCGTAAACAGAGCTAGCGCGCGAAAGGCAAGCAGAATAACTTTGTAATAGGGTATATTCTCCATGCGGCACATTTATATAGAACATTGCATCTGGTAGTTGTAGTGCGTGGCGTCATACATTCACCTGTGTGCGTGAAGATCGATTCAGCCTCGGAAGTTACATGCGCAGAGAATATCCCCTAATCATTGGCCACAATGCGTGCGAAATTAGCTTTCACATTATCAGTGCACCCAGTGGGCAGAGGGCGTACGAAAACAAATGTGGAAGCTAGCTATCATGCATGTGAGTGTAGCAAAAGCGCTCACAGTATCAACATAGCTAGTGGGCGAACTTTTTGTTGTAGGCTACCCAGCTACCGGCAAAACGGCGCAAAAAATCACAGCGTCACTGCCGAAAAGTGGAAAATGTTGGGAGTGGCTGGCTATCATGTGCCATGTGATCATAAGCGTACAGGACTATTTCCAATTGGGAGGGCTGAGCACTTCTTGCCCAAAAAATCCCAGGAATGCTATCAAAATCTGCTAGAAAAAGCCTGAAAATGAGCGTATATTCTGCCTGAATGAGAGGGCTGCAGCCACCTCAGTATTCCCGCCCCGTATGCCTATGTATGCGATAGCAACACAGCTATAGGATTTTGTTTTGTTTTATGGTAGCTAGCTAAATATGCATGTGAACGGAGTAACTGTAAAAACCTCTCACATGATAATAAGTCCTACAAGCAGCTGCCTGTAGCTGCTTGTAGCTGTGTAACTTCCTATAGCAGTGCACGATGGGACTATACTACACCATCGTGTGGGTGGCTAAATACTTCAATAAGTACTTTAAAACAGAGGAAAATGAACAAACAGCCCAAAAAATGCTTACAACAAAAAACTTACGTATAATAGTGTTATTTTTCGATAGAAAGTTTTGTTGAATATAAAAAAACCTTACGCAATAGTACTATGTTACGATAGAAATTTGTATTGAAACTAAAATATTTCGTTAACTAGGCTAAAACTCTTTCAATATGAATCCATAAATGTTATATAAACCTCGAATACCGACATCTATGGTCAATAAGGATCACGGATTTCGTGATTTCGCATTATTAATTCATCTTCTCCCGTTAATTTATCTAATCCCCGGTAAATATACATAATTTTGATTTAAAAACTACTCTACCAACCAACTCCAATTACCAAAACTACAAAACTAAAATAAGACTTTCACCATATCGATAGTCTATTCTGGCCACACACCTAACTAAAAACACCCACCCAGCTGATTACCATTTAATCCGAGGAACACCATCCCACAATAGATGGCTTGGGCCTCACTGTCAGAAACCAAACGTCATATGCTGCTTCAGATATGCCACCTAATAGTGGTAACAATAAGCAGCAGCGTGTCCTGCACGCAACTGAGCACAAAGAGGGTGACAAACCACAGAGAACATATTCTACATTCTCCACCCACAGTGTGCGTCCAGTAACTTGAACAATCTGCGACTGGAACCAATCCTAGACCGGCCCAACAAAGGTGCACTCAAACATGAGGTGATGCATTTTTGCGATGGCTCTGTAGCCCCACGAGGGCAAATACCGTCATCGAGTTTCCACCTATGAAGTCTGAAATGGTTGGTGCCAAGCACACCGTGAACGTGAGCCATCCTCTACGCCAAGGTGACGACCTTCGAAAAATGTATAATGAACAGACCGCAAAACCTTGGGAGTAATTGTGGCCCGTCCATCCGGCGGGAAAACAGGCGGCAACATGACTGAAACAAAGGCGGGTACAATGCCAAGGGTGCGACACCCAATACTGCTGGACCACCCTCACCTGATCCTACGAAGTGAGTCGCTTATTTGAGAGTATATCCTTGTTGGGTATAAGGCCTTTAGCTGATTGTTTGAAAACGAACTGGGTGAAAAGGGACGCAAGACAAAACCTTCCCAAAACCAAACGAAAAAATAAAGGCAGAGAGGAGTGTTCAAAGGCAGTGGGCAGTGAACACACCTTTCAATCCAAGCCCATCGATCAGGGATGTCCCTATGCAACACCGATCTCTTCACCAGATTTGGCTTACGCTACCCCCAATGAAATAAAATAAAACCCTCTCGAGTCGCGCCAACGCACGCTCCGAGGCGCAAAATCTGCTTTTTCTGTCCGGGTGCGATCTTCTGGCGCGCAATACCTAAGCCAGATACCCCTGTCAGATACCATTAACCTTCAGCATGTCACCGCACCACTTTGCCTCAAATAGTAAAATTGACGGTGGCGCCACCTCCATATATGTAGACCCTTGGTGACTGGTCTAATATTTATTCCATTTGGCACCAGTCGCGTCCTGAAAAGTGGTCGAAGTATCCGACAAAGATCTAAAGGAGGTCAGGTCTGATACCACACATGTCATGTTGTCAGCATATTAAACGCATCTGACCAGTGCCCGACTGGCCAGGCACGCTAAAAGGTCGAAAGGATCGACACTTGTCCAGAGATTTCACAAAAGATTTCACAAAGGGTTTCAAAAAAGTGCAGTGCCCGATCCCGGGAAGAGCTAGAAATCATCTCATTAGATAATGGCATCTATGGTCAACGAGGATCACCGATTTCATATTTTTGCGTTAATAATTTATCCTTTACCGTTAATCATAAAATTTACATTTATGCCACGCTGGAAAGCCCCAGAAAGTTCAAATAATCTGATTCGATTTATTACATAAATATGTACAGTGTGAAAGGAGTCCTAAAAGCCGTCATTAACCTAACAGTGTAGAAGATAATACTTTAATACCGCGGACGTCAGATAACAAGGTATACAATATTAATTCTTTGTGAATAAATATATTAGAACCACAGAATTATAAAAAATTTTGTGATTAGAACTCACAGTGACCATGCGATGTGTATTACATTATTACAGCATGGTGCATGCTACAAATCGAAATTGCTGAGTATATTTTAAAGACTGAATATAAATAACAAACTTTCACAACTTGAATGAAAAGACTAAATAAATGAAATGAAGAAAATACATTCATACTTCCACAACTTAAGGCTTTTCCATTTTAGAATTGACGTTACTGGTATTACAAACACTAAGTGATGCAGTACGACACCTAATTTCATGTTAATTGCTTCAAATCCACTTTAAACATTAAGTGATACCGAAATAAAAATGGTTAGATAAGGTTTTCATGTGATATATATATAGACTCCATAATACAGTTTTGATACGTTTTCGTTATAATCTCAAGTGAGTTACGTTGGTTTAATTAGTGTAACTTAGTGTAACGTAGTGTTCTTCCCTGGCTAGCTCAGGTTGAAACAATGGATGATCTTAGACACAAATTTTTCTAAAGTTCAAGGGACGAAATCAGACTCGATCTCGTCACTACAATTTACCCTTCACTGCATGGATTTCTCTCGATACGTTCGTCACTAAATAATCACGTAAATTAGGTTTTCAGAAATTTTAACTGCATAAATCCTTCTGACTTTATCCTATCTTTTAACTTAGCCTAGGCCCAATAGTTCACAGACGAAAATAAGGACATGAAAACACAAGACGTATTTCCGTATATTATCTTCAAATCGTCTCCATTCTTCATTAATCGGACTCGACGTTTTAAATTAAGAATTTTTTTTCAATCGAAATATTATTTCAAACGACACAAAACGATACGAACAGCTGCTTATAAAATACATTCACGAGTCTTCACACAAGGACGATGCCATTTCGAGTGACATTGGTACGCGGTTCAGAAAAACAGGACAGCAAGACTAAAGCTGCGTTCTACTCATTGACTCGGTTAACTCACTCCTGTAATTCTGACGTCAACATTTGCTCTAGCGCGCATGTGTTCCGAACGGTATTAGCCAGTTAAACGTCATCACCCAGCAACAAGCCTTCCGCGACATGAAATTTGCCTGTAGGCCTAGTCTAACAGTACAGCCTAACCTGAAATTTCATAGCCCTAAATTTAAAAAATGAATGCTTTAACAAGTGAGAGTGCTCTGAAATAGGGGTCGATCCATGCCTAATTATTTTACTGAAAACTTGTTCAGAACTTACTTTTAAAACATGCGGCCTTCTGTCCAAATTTGATTAAAAATTGTTCAGTTTGTCGACATATAACGTTACTTTGTTCATTGCCATTTCACTACACTGACGCGAATTATGTAATTTACGTCATACCTACACCATTAACCGACCTGCCGAGGTGGTGACTTTTTTGTACTCAAGTTGTGACGTTTAAGTGGCGTCGCGAGGAGCCGAACGGTATTTATGCTTAATTCGTGTTACTATACTACAGGAGCCGAACGCGGCTAGTATCTATCCCAAAATAACTTCTAACTAATCAGCGGGAAGCAATTTCATCATATGCGGCTCTGCAACCAATTAAGAGGCCGCTTGCTGTCAAGGCTATGTCTGCTGATTGGCTCAAAGTTGATATGACAGCCAATTCGGGCTAACCACCAATCAAAAGGGATTGCTGGCACAGGGCATGCTTGCTGGGACCTCAAAGTCAAACCGCGAAAGACTGTCTGGGAACTACAGAAAACTTAGACCATAATATTTGTCCATGAAATAAGGTTGGCCCTGAACCTAAACTAAGGAAGTTTAGCAAGAAGGTCGGCGTACCACACACGATCGAAGGCTTTCGCAATGTCAAGAGCAATAACCATACTTTTATTAAAGGACTCAATGGCATGAAACCATTGATCAGTAACAAGAGAGAGAAGGTCACCAGTGGACCGGCCATGACGAAACCCATATTGATGGTCATTATGTCGTGTGACGTTATGACGATCCTGGTTCGAGTTCCTCCTAGTCGGATCTAGTCTGAACGCTTCTAATAGCTGCGTAGTCTATACAGCAGTGTTATGCGCTGAGTCATAAGCTTGGGATTGTCCGAACGCTTTTAACAGTGTTTAGTGTACAGCATAGTCTGCAAGAAGGTAACCAAGTTGGGCTACCCTTCCCGTTAGCAGGCCTGATACGTAGTCTCTGTACTACATATACGTATAGCCTTCGTATATCCAATGCGTGTTGCCCTAACTATCTACGCGGTCAACCCAAAGGCAAAATTATACTCGACGAAGTCGCCTGCGTGCCCTAGCAGCACACTTTGATATCGCTTGTTATAGAGAGATAGGAATGATTAGAATTCTCCCGTCACATTGTCCTGATAGAGAACTATTTATTCTTCTGTCCCCCCAAGGATTTAGATCTTTCAGAGATCTTAAGACCTAATTACAACGATTTTAGATCAAGCCAAGAATTAAATCCGTATAATTAGGTAATGTTCTCAGTTATATCGCGTCTATCTTGCTGCGTATGAATTGAGTCGTTTTGTTTTAATGTAATAACAGTTACTAGCTGCATTCTCTGCTTATTTGAAGTGAATCGAGTTTCATCTTACATGGTTAATTCGTTAAATATGATAGCTGGTTCTAGGACAAATTTTAAGGAATTGTGTAAGTCTCGATACAGCTGAAAGCCACGCCATAAATGGTAACCTCTCAGAGCCGAGAATTCCGGGTATCCACGGTTACGTCCGTAAAATATGATATAGCGAATAGCTCGTTTAGCTGGAAGTCAGTCAGTATAACACGGTAGCTAATCGGCTCTGCGCTGAGTGGACTCGTAAATGTACCAAATCTGGAACACTTCAATTATTAATTTTGTAACGATTATGCATGGATAAAAGCTATGAGGACAATAAAAAATCAACGTGAAGTTATCCAAAGGACTGGATAAAAACGTTATTCTGTTTGGACATTTTATTTCGTGTTTGTCGTTTTATGGAACTATTTTTATCATTTCACGACGATGGAAATTATTGAGTAAGCAGGCTATCGATTTTACTGATGGCCTAACAGTTTAGGATAAACAGTGAAGTCGATGCAGTACTTCGTTGTGATGAAGTCCAGTTAGGATTTCATCCGTAAAGACATTTATTATTATTTGGAGATCATTCTGAGCTAGCTGGAGGAAGGAAAACGGTAACATTGCAATAAGCTGATCGATCTGTAGTTTTGAATGTCCTTCATATCTCCATTTTTTAACAATGTTATGACTTTTATTTCATTCCACTGGGTAGGAACTTCTTCTAGTTGCAGGATCTTGTTAAACAGTTTAGTCCGGGTTGACATGGTGTCTTGTCCTCCTAAGTGAAGCACTTGCAACTTCCTATTTGAGCATGGGTGGTACACCATCCGCTTCCCTACTTCAAGCTTCCTTCATTCTCCAGTCTGGTCTGCCTGTATTGTAGAGTTCAGTATTGAATTCTTCGATGGTTTCGGATATTTTTACTTTGTTACTTCTGATCCATCTTTTGTTTTCAATGATGACAGAAGCCTTCTACCTCCTTCCAGTCTTATATTGATGGTTTTTAGTCGTTTATTACTTTATAATACCCATCTTACCGTCGTGGCCCTGCACTTCCTTTTCTGCTTCCTGCGCATCTTACGAATTGCTTTATTCAGTTATGTAAATTATACCTGGTTACGTGGTGATATTTGTCTGAAAGGCTTAAGAGTTTCAATCAATCAGCTTCAATCTATGGATTTTCCTTTATCTTTTTCTGTGTCTTGCAACTGCTTTCTTCTGTCCCTCCGCTATATTCTCTGCTTCTTTCATAACTGTGTTAGTAACTTGCTCATACATTTGGTTAGGTGGTACTGTGTTAGATCTTCTGCTGAATCTTCTGGTGCTTCAAATGTATTGTATAGGTCGATCTGGAATTGCTTTGGTTTGTTATCCTTTCCCTCTTTTTATTGATCCTCACTTTGGCTCCAAAATCGGTGATCACTGCCAGTGTGAACCTTCGGTACTGTTGACACGTCCATCAAGATTCTCTAGTGGTCACAAATGATGTAATCTATCAGGTTGTGCGTTTCTGCGGTCGGGCTACTTGACACAAATTCGAGAAGTATCTCTCCTCTCTTGTTTCGGCCGCCAATCCCAAATGGGCAATGTCGTTCTCTTCCACATTCTTTCGTCGTCCTACCTTGAAATCGCCCATGAGTATTGTGAAGGATGAATCGTCTGTTGCCATTACATTGTCTATTTCACTGTAGAATTCTTCCACTACCTCATCCGTGTAACTTGAAGTTGGTGCGTATAGACTTGAATGATATTAATTGTGTATATTTTGTTGATTCGCAATCTCAAGAGAGCCATCCTGTCTGATATCTCTTTGTATTCCAGAATATTTTCTTCAATGTCTCTCTCTAACAAAAATCCAACACCATTGCAGCTCTTTCTTGTCGCTGATGTTGTGAATAATGTGTGCTCGCACTGTAATTTGAATAAGTTTTGCCGATGGCCTTGTTTCTGCAAGGCCAATTATGTGCTAGTTGATGTCATCTATTTCTTCCAGTAGTGCATCAAGATCGTCCTATGCTCCCAATGTCCTTACAATATACGCACACATGGATAAATATCTTTGGTTCCCGATGATACTTCTATCGAGGTTGGATCTTCCTTGCGGCTTTGAACCCAAACCCGTCATACTTTGGCTTGTTACCCGAAGGATCATAAGTCTTTGGCTTGTTATAAGTGTTTGGCTTTGGCTTGTTAATTGAAGGATCATAAGTCTCCGGTTTCCTAGCTCTACCAGTTGGGCTGAGCCCATTATAGTCTTCTCATTCTAGTATCCATAATTGATGAATGGTATATGCCAACTCTACCACACTGGCAAGGTGAGTTGGTAGACGCTGGATGGGCTCCTTGGCTCCCGCCTGGTCTGAAGGAACTCCTCAAGTCCAATCATGTTCCTTATTCTGATAGGAGGTCCGACGCCTCTTTCTCATCCCAGGGCTGATGTTCTACAGTGAGTACTCCAGATTAGTCGACCATTTAACAGGTTGCACTGGATTACATGGTGACCAGTGGCAAGAGGGAATTCCTGCGAGATCTCCTGACTTGACAATATGACCTGACAATTGTATCATTTAGCAACACAGTCACTTGTCATGTCATAACAGCACGTAGGTTGGAAACATTCTTTATGAAAGCTTTATGAAAGCTTTATGAAAGCTAATATTTTGATAAATGCCATTTATGCTCGATAGATGCTGCGTGAAATAAAAACGTGCGAGTTGTATTTTAGCTAAAATGATGATGTTAAAAAAGATAACTTAACTGTTTAAGTGCAGTAGTAATAGATCTTCACATGAAGTTTTCAGCTATTTATAAAAAATAAAATCATGTTTATAATTATTACATTAAATGTTACGTGTTGTCACTTGTGCCGAATCTGCCGTACAAAACCCAAAGATACAAACATTCGCGCGCACTCAATAGTATATGCGTATTTTTGTCTTGTCATATCATCTTTTGTTATTTAGTGTGCCGAATGTGTCATAACCTAAAGTTCGGACACTGACTCAACCAGAAATTGCTCGCCCTGTTCGCGTGTGGTAGTGTTTCTTTTGTTGGGCTTTATACTATGTGGATTCATGCCAAATGTAACTTTCGTAACCCGAGAGCGGTAATTAAAGCTCAAAATGTGGTGTCAATTTTGTGACGCCTAACTCTCGAAGAAAATATAGCTAATTAATACACATTAATACCCTTTTTTGCGTGCTTCGTGCAGAGTAGCCTCGTGTGTATTTTTCCATGTCCTGTCACGCCGCATTATATATGCTGCTTATCACACAAACATCGGACATAATTTTACAAATTTTCACGCACTTCGCGCGCAATACCGTAATGTTCATTTCCTCCATTTTCTTTCCATGTGATGTCACTTGTGTCGAAGATCGCACGCGAAAAACCCTGAATTTTGTGCGCGGCAATCACTAATGTATAAAAGTAACAACTTGATTTTGGTTGGTACCCCAATCCCGGCTTCCGGGCGGCGCGACTGTATGTGTATATATGTAAGTGGCAGTTGTTGCAAAGCGTGTAGCATTGTGGACACAAGGAACATAGCTATTCAAATTAGTTTTTATCTTTTAACAAACAATTGGACACATACACATTTATCTGTTCTAAAGGAGGATTGATTAACAAATTAATTTCAAATATCACATACCAATTGTAGATCAAATTCAGAAGGTACAGGAAGACAACTGGGTTACGAACGACATCCAATATATTTATCTTCACCCGTGGATCCGTAGGTTCTTGCTAACAGTGAAAATGAGAAAGTACCAGATAAGCACGTTGCTACAGGATCACCAAAACCCACTAGCGTAGCCAGGTGGGGAAAAGTGGGGTTTAGGGGTTGGGGGTTTGGGCAGTCGCTCCGACTTTCGGTCAAAAAAGGGGTTGTTGTCGGTACATTTGTGGTTTTGTGCACAAATGTGTACCCTTGAAGGTACATTTTGCCAAATCCTCCCCCACACCCCCCACCCTCCCATACGGATATGCGGCTCACAAGAACATCAACAGTTGAAAGATGGTTGTGAACCCTACTCTTCAAGGCCTGGGCCATGTTGCCACCTATGTCACCAATTACGCTATCTGGTATATTGTTCCAGACATGTACTGCAGTCTGGATAAAGGTCCTGCACGTGGAGAGTTTTCTGGAAGCTAGTCGTAAGTGCATAGCATGGCAACGACAAGCTGGTTCGGGTTGCACTCCTAACCACATAAGCCTGTGATAGCATCACCTCCAAGTATGGTGAGCATGGTTTGGTATGCTTCTTGTAGAGAAGAGTCGCTGCCGCCACATGGCGTTTCGATGGGGAGATGGGATGTTCAGCTTAGCACTTGTGAAGGGCCTTCCTGTGAATTGAGTCAAGTGGTGGACGAGACACTCATCCAGCAAAGTGAGGCATATACTCCATCACGCTGCGCACATGGGCCTTGTCTCGTCTTGTACTATGCACCAACTACTGGTTATCATTGTATAAAAGACATCACACAACATGCACAGGCGTAACAAAGAGAAAACACTTCGCGTTCACTCTGACGATCAGTCTTCAGACTATAAGCATTCCAATCTGGAATCGTTCTTGGCCGATGCCTTTTGTCTAACTTCCAGAATATTGGCAAAATTCCTCATGGCTCCTAGCTTCTGTCCTGCTTTGGCTGATACATTGGATAGGAGATATGATTCCATGTCAGCTTGTTGTCAACTGTGACACCCAGGATTTCCAGCTGCTCTTTAGGCCACTTTAGTGTTATCAAATGGATGGTCAAGCCTGGTTGGGTTCCTTTCCCTCGAGGAACCCAACTTTGCCTGTAGCTATAGAAGTAACCAGATCACTTTTCAAGCCTATCGTGGCTCTCGGTTTAGACCCCCTCCTCACCAACTAAGGGTCATAAAAAAGAAGATATCTCAGAAAGAGTACCAGCTATTCAAATGGGTTCTAACTAATGATAAAGACCACACTAGCTTGTATGACCAATTATTGTCTGGGAAATGTTGGGATATTAATATTTTTCAATTTATCATTTATTGACGTGACGTATGTAAATTAAGCTAATAATATAGTTAACTGGAAAATATTCATAAAATATGTAAAAGTCATAGTATCTTTTTGGTGACGTCGTTGTTATGTTGTAAGTTAAAGCGAGTATATGTGTTCATTTTCACACAGCGAAGCCATTATAAAGGGCACAGATGATGTTAAATATCACACAGTTGCCAACTTTTGAAAAGTTGGAAGAAATCTTTAAAATTGAAATCTCAAACATTTAACAGTCCACATGAACTAACGTTGGGATATAGGGCCTAGCCTTTTGTGAAAACTGTCGCCCTTAAGTTTAAAGTTTTCAGGCTCGTTTCTCCCCAAACTTGACAATGCATCAGGAGATACTTATGTGAGATTTTTTTCATAAATAACTTTAGGGAACCATATAGCATGACCTACGTTTTGTGAGGCAAGAGTCTTTCCGAGCACTCAAACACAGATAATCGCTTTAAATGAAAAAATTGATGTTATAATTTGTTCTTCGTAATTGGCGGGAGTAGTCCACTTTCGTAGATCACGTCAAATGAATCTCACTTCTTTCATAGTGAATTAGTGAATCTATAAAATAACACGTCCATGATATAACGTAATTCTCTCCTCGGCTCAGTAGACCTGCGGTAGTTATGCTACATCTGAAGCTATAAACACAGTGTTTATAGCCCCCATGTTTACATGTAGTAGACTACGCTGATTGAATCCGAGCAAATCAGACACGCGAAACGACATTACATTTCTTACTCCTGCGTAAATATTGCTCCAGATTTGAAAGTAATAGGCTAATCTAGGTAGGCTACTGTACTTACAGATTCTTCTAGTATCTTAGTGCAAACTGAAGGCGGTGGTTTCTTGTTTGTTTTAGCTATTTTCCGGATGATTTCATCTGCATCCGCATATCTTCCTTTGCTGATAAGCCAGCGGGGAGACTCGTCTAAATACCTTTGAAGATTCAAACAATACCTGGAGTCAAGCCATACTTAGTACATAAAGTATACAGTGCATTCATTGGTCGCTGACAGCAAAGTCAAGGAAAGTCATGCAACAATTAGTATACTATCTATTACATACATGCCAAATCTCGCGCATTGAGCGTGAATGAGACTCACGCAATTAGCCCTCCCCTCTCGCTCTCGCACATTGGGCTATAAAACCCACGCATTCTGCCTAAATTGCCTGCTACGTCAGTGTTGTGGACTTGTGGTTAATATGTTTGCCTGCTGGCGCCAGCATGCAGCTTCATCTACGTGGTATCACACCGAGGAGCTGAGCAATGATAAGTACTGTTTTCGTGCATAGGCATCATGCACGTAAACATGACGAAAACACAAATATCAGAGCATCCCCCCGGACGCGGATTTCTCTTTCCTACACGTCATGGCGAAATTCTCTCCCCATGAATTACCAAATTCGTTTCAAAATCAGGGTTAGGGTTCAGAAAAAGGGTTAGGGATAAGTCCCAATGGGGTATCAAGGGTGGTCTTCCACAATCCGGAGTCAGAAAATAGATTCAGAACTTGGTTTTGGGGAATCGCCTAACATGATTGGATTCCAGCAATTTGATTGGTCGTATTTGCTTATACGTCCTGCTGAAAAAAAATATGCGGCCCGGACGCAACTTTTTTTTACTAGAACGCTAGCGCAAATCGACCAATCAAATTCGGTTGCGTAACGTCCGCATGAATATTGCCACTGCCTCTATCCACTCGGACGCAGCAGTACGATTACAGCACCGATTACAGCAACGATTTTATTACTCGAAATGAACTGTATTCCCAACGTTTAGTTCAGTATCTATGGGTTCAGGAAGCTCTACTGAAGCACATTTAGGAACCCGGAAACCAAGTGTGATCATAGATGAACACCGGCCCGGGCGATAGCTCGCCTCCTCTTATCGAAGAGTGTTCAGAGAATAACGAGGCAGGCGTGTAACCATCACGATTCCATCCTGCTCCCGGGACGCCATTTTACGTCCCCATCCGATGGACGTGAGTAAAAACTCTCACAGCCTTTAGCCACTTTCCTGAATGCTGAGAGAGGTGGTAGCAACCTGTCCGTCATCACTGCAGGACAGCCGCGTCATCACTGCAGGACAGCCGTGGTCCTTTGTCCGGTTCAGATGTAATTTTCCAGGAGCTGCTTGAAGGAGAGCACACTGGGGGAAGATTTAAGCTCTGGTGGAAGTTTATTACGTACACAAGGGGATGGTGCGTGGATGAAGTGAATACCTATAACAGTCT
>JAODUJ010482770.1:0-14520 GCA_027564615.1 Psolus chitonoides
GTTCTCCCCACACTTTTGGCCCGACTCTCGATACCCTAGTTCAGTAGTTACACTAGCCAATGAGAAATTAAAACAATATCTACAGATAGGCATTTTTACCAACGAAAAATAGTTTTACCCCAAATGAGATATTTATGAAAATAATAATGTAAGGTCACTCAATTTGAAGGGAATGTTGGCCTCTTTCAAAAAATCGTTAAATTAGCACTTATATGTTATATATACTCCCGATTTTCTTATTTGACCGCTGTTGACCTTAGATAACTTTTGACCTCAATCAAAAACAATAGGAACCATGCAGTAACTGTGGTAAACACACATACCAAGTATGAGCTCAATTGAAGTTTGTCCTATCAAGTTTGGGTAGTTATAAGGTTTGTTTGTGTTTGACCTCTGCTGACTTCAGATGACTTTTTACCTCAACCAAAATAAATAGGGACCATGTACTCACCATGGTGAACACACACACCAAATATTTGCTCAATTGAAGTTGGCCCTATCAAGTTACAGTGGTTACCAGGTTTTCACTATTTGACCTCTGTTGACCTCAGATGACCTTTTATCTCAACCAAAATCAATAGGGCCATGCATTCACTATGGGTCATCCACCACCCAAATATGAAAAGTATCCGACTTGCATCATCCAGTTATCGTGGTTACAAGCTGGCGTCACACACACACAGCCACGCACACACATGCGTGACTGCATAGATTACTTTTGCCTCGGGCAGGGAATCAAAAACGAGATTCCTCTTTCTCACCTTGTCCTCCACGTTAGCGTACAACTACATAATGTATGAAACCAGCAAGAACATGGCGGCACCACGGGGTTGGGAGGGGGTGGGGGTGACAATAGTCCCCCACTTTTCGGAGAGACAAACAATTAAAATCGTCTAAAATTCCGTTTAAATCATAGTTTTTTGTAGGGGGTGCGGTGCGGTGTATATTTTCTGATATTGAAAAATGAAATAACGTCAAATTTTGTGATAGTCAACAAAACCCTAAAACTTTTTGCGCGCTTTGTTCTTTCTTCAGTGTTTCAACGTACATATGAGTCAGCATGCTTGTCCACGATAACGTTTGTGCAACTGAGTAAATTATTCACTAACTACTATATAAAGTTTTGTCTGCGGGTCATTGTTGTACAAAACCATGACCATCATGAGCACGTTATGCTATGCATCGGTTCGTCAAATTTTCTTAGGTCAAACCCCCGCTCCGCCCTCTGGCTGTCACTCCTGCAATTATGTATTATTAATTACCTCATGAAATTCCCCACAGGTACGTACTTTCTCATTGTCTTGCACTCGTTACCAATATACCAATAATAGCCTTATGTGCTTCTGAAATAACTTACACATAATTTCCCTAATATTTTGTGTACATATTAAAATAGATATCAACATGTTTTGCACGTAATGATATATCTTTCCTTGCTACCGCACTCTAGCCTATTTTACACATTTACATATATTCGTATAGAATTTTCTTCAAAGGCCAAACAAATTTACATGTTCACATTACCTGATGTGGAAGTCTCAATTTTCAATGTACACATACGTCGATGATATATTTTTTTAATTTTGTAAAATTATTGTCTTCTTCCTCTCCAGAGCCATACCACACTTTCCTATGTGTAGGTATTCTCAAATATATTTAAAAAATATAAGTAGAAAAATATAAGTAAAATCCCGATTTTTTGGCGCGCTTCGCGCGCAGGAGACCTATACTTCCTTGGCCCCGAATCGCACAGAATCCGATGTATTCTATATGGGTCCGAATGTTTTTGCGCAATAACTTTCTTTCTAATCGTGCTAGACTGTTCCATGTACATTAAGTTTTTCCAATTTTTCTATTTTTTTCATTTATTGCGCGTTTTTCATCAACACTCAATTCTAGTGTGGCATTTTTCACAATATGGTAGCATAATTTTCATATTTTCTCAAAATTGATGGATGGAAATATATTGTTTGCGCGCTTCGCGCGCATTGTAGCCTGATGTCTGCTTTGTGCTTTTCAACTTAGAAAGTTGGGCATTCGTATATAGCTGAGCCATTCCTGTATTGTCTTGTCTTTATGTTTCCAACGAGCATTGTATACTCATTTAGCTACGAGTGATATCCATAGTCCCGGTTCCTAAAAGGCGGCCCGTGGGGCATTTAATCTGGCCCGCGAAAAACTGGAACAGGAAAAACCAAATTGTCAAATATAAAGTCGATGAACATGTTCCATGTGGGGCTCAGGTAATGGTTGATTCTGTTTAGCCTACACCCTGGCGCCGCCACTGCGGGCCCCACTCAACATATTGGGGGACATGTCCCCTCCCCCCATAGTCGCCGCCCATGACAAAACAGGTCCTGGTGTATATATCTTTACAGGCTCAATATGAGTTGAAAACTCCGGTCTGTCGCACACTAGACTGCTGCATGGAAGACTTGGTTTTAAACTTCTTAGTAACTATTGTAGGTTGGATGTCAGGAAATATTTCTTTTCTCGCAGGGTGGTGGAGGAGTGGGATGGCTTGCCGGAGGATGTGGTGTATGCTAGTAGTGTGAACACATTCAAGAATGGGATTGATGCCTATTTTTTTGCCAGTGGTAGAGTCTAGGGTATTTTTGGATACAGGATCTTTTTATGAGGACACAGTCCTTTCTGATCCCTAATATACTTAACTTAACTTAACAGTCGTCATTTTATACTAACATTATTCTGGGAAAGCTGGTAGTTATTGGCTTACCATGCTCGATTTTCAGAATATGCATGAGCACATTGCTAGAGATTCACTGCCCATCATTCAGTAACAAGAAACCATCCAACATACACAGTGACAGTAACTACTTCCTTAATCTATAGTTTCGAACACATTTTTGACATTTGTTTTTGGTTGACGTCGAAGAGTGCTTTGGAAATGCTCCCAACACGTTTTCACAACTCTTTGCCAGAACTTTACCCTGTAACACCCCAGCTCCCCCTGGAATATGATAAATGCCTCTATTTTACACTCTGTTTAATGGTTTAATCGACCATGCCTATACCCAGGGAAAATGATGACTACCAGCACAGCCAAAGCACAACCGTCTTTGGGGTGATAATAGAAGGGGAGAATTTGTAGAAGTTAGTTATATGGAGAGGCAGGGTTGATGTGGGAGGTTATTTAAAGTTTTCGATAAGTAAAATTCTACCACTTTTTAATTTGAAATTGAAATGTGGACAATTGTTCATAGTTTTGGAAAACCGGACGCAGTGAAGAGCAACTTGGCTCGGAATCGAACCGCGGACCTCTCGCTTTATATGCAAACGGCCTACCACTAGGATATGAAGCCAACTGGTGGTCTTGACTCACAACAAACCAGTCACCAATCACTGATTAGAGTTGGACATTACAAGTTGAGTTGAGTGAACCCTGAACTGAAAGTCACTCACTGAAACCCTAACCTCTGATCGATGAATGTGGTTGTCCACGGTGAATGTATGAAAGCGTATAATAATAATAATAATAATAATAATAATAATAATAATAATAATAATAATAATAATAATAATAATAATAATAGCTAGGGATATACAACACTGCTTCTCCTAAACACCCTATGTTCCTTTAACCTGAAACCCTAGACAACCACCAGTTCCCCCAGTATGCTATAGAGGCGGATCAGGTTGCAGAAGACGACTCAGTCTTCCAGTCTTCCCGCCATATTACTGTCACGAGTATAATTCAGCGATTTCAATGGCCTCCGATTGCCATAGATACACATAGTATTGTAGACTTGATTAATCAGAAGGACATATTTACAGCGGGCGAGAGAGAAAGTAGAAGAGTCTTATTGAGATACAGAGAGAGAGAGAGATAGGGTGTAGATTCCTTCTGTACAATAAAGAAACATTTCCACCGATTGATCCAATCGTTGGTTCGTGTATATACGTTCCTACGTTTTCTATGTTTCAATTAACCCCGATAAACGTAAACACGCAAGGATAGTAAAAATGTACGTGGAGTTATAGCCTTCGTCAAAGAGGGCATGCAAATACAGATTTTACTATGAGACGCTGACCATGATTTATGGGTACTCTGGGTATTTTCGTGCCCATGACGGTACTGAAATCTATCACGTTGGCATCTTGACAAATTATAGTAGAACTAGTTTTGCATAAATTTCCAAAGGTGTCATCAGTTCCTCAGAAGGTGGAATGGACCAACCTGATTCATCGCAACTGTCTGATTCTATTAATTTCAGAATTTGCATTATAAATTAAATTCTGTTCGGTGCAATGGAATTGAAAGGCATATAGCCATATTATTCCATGTTTTATATTCCATTTTAGTAGCAGATATGCGATGGATGTACGTAAAATATGCGATGGATGTATGGCTCCAGGGTTCCTCAATGAGCCATAGTTGGCCTCCTGACCCCGTAGATAACTAAACTAAACTAACTAATCAAGCGCATTTCATTTTGAGCAGAGACTTGCTTTGAGTGAGATGATGTGACTGAAGGAAAGGCGTTTGGAACTATCTTGTCCCTCCTAGATATCGTTGAAAATGGTATAAATCCTCGCTTTCAGGCCTATATTCAAGAGGGACAAAGTCTTCCCAGATGCCTTATTGAATAATTCTGCCAAGTACGTCTGCACGGCACCACGCAGAGCTCGCAACTGGAGTAGCTGCCCCGTTTCTCGAGCATCTGACGGCCCGGGAATCCCCTTAATTAGGTTGCGCAATAGCGACATGCGCAGACAAAAGTCTCTATTATTTACTGGTACAGGCGACTGAGGCGTCTGAAACTATATTGTCCCTTCTGGATATCGTTGAAATTGGTATAAATCATCGCTTTCAAGCCTATATCCAGTAGGGACAGAGTCTTTCCAAACGCCTTACAAGTGACATACGAATATTAGGTAAACCGATGATGGAAATATATATGTTTGAAAATCCTTTTACAAGCCATTCTCTATTACCCCAAATATGCCAGACATCTACAGTAATGGTCTCCTCATTTGAAGTATATTTTATATCATATTATACACATATTTATATAGCGCTTTTCCCCGAAGGCTCAAAGCACTTTACACAAAAAAGAAATGGAAAAAAAAGAAAAGTGTGTGTGACATTGTCAGCAATGCAGAATTTACCCTCCTTGTGAGAGAAATTCTGTTGAGGATGAGAGAAATATGTCTTTAATGTGATATGGTCAAAGACCAAAATTAAGGAGAATGGTGTCATGCGTAGTACACTGAGGGTCTGCATGACACACTAAGTACGTATAACCTCCTAAACCCTAATGGCTCACCGCGTAATAAACAGTACCAATGATTAGTCAACACAGAAATCATCCAAAATAGAAATATGGAACGCCAACCAGGCAAAAAGTCGTTGTCGTACGTGCTCTCTTGATTCATCGTACGTACGACGAATCGAGAGAACACGTACGACGAATCGACAGAGCACGTACAAGGAAATGCCCCATAGAGGGTTATAATTCTACAGATGATCACCGATTTGTTGTGTTTCTTCAAAGAAAACATAGAAAATAGTACCCATTCGTGAGTGTTCACTGTGTAGTTCAATGCAGAGAACCACCACATTCGATGTACCGAATACCACGTGACATAACGCTATGCTAGGAACACTCGTTAAGTATATGGGATATTTCTGTGTTAGCCTTCTTCTTTTTCAATTCTGTGGATCTGGCAGAAAGAAGAAACTCCATGGAACTGGTCCAGAACATTAGTAACACCCACACTCAGAAAAAAGCGACAGAACAGATCTACAGACTACAAAGTTACCTCACTTTGATCAATCTCTGGACAGTTTTCGGTAAAATCATTTTAAATTGAATGAAGTTGAAAACAGATGAGGCATAGAAGAACAGCCAATTGGAATATAGACTGGATACAGAGAGGTAAGGTGGATGCCATTTTCATTGTACGATCAATCATTCATTAAGCTAAAGAACGCTATTTTCAATTTAATCCTACTTCATGGCAGCCTTTGACACCGTGTAAACTCTCAGTATCATGGAAACACTGTGAAAAGATACTGGATGTGTAATTGTAAGGTACCAAATGTGCAATTGTAAGATACAGAATGTGCAATTGTTAATGACGGCCAGATTGCTAAATAGTATTCATTCACCTGTTCACCAAATAATTTAATATATTTCTACAATTTCTCATGAAATAGCGGATGATACGCACATACGCATATGACACTACAATGCTAAAGTCTGTGTGTTCATTGTGTAATAGTGCCACTAATTTCGGCTTACCATTAACATAGATTTCTCACGGCCTACGTTTACCAGTCCATCCTGTAATAGCGCCGCCAATTTGGCTGCGTTTGTTACATACTGACTAACCAACGAAAGGAGATACCTGATGATGTGTAGAGCTGCTGCCCGCAGATGAAAAATACTTGAAAGAATAGACTTGTATAACAGAGTATAAACTGCTGTGAGGAAACACAAAAGGAAGATGTTAGAATATAAAATTGGATACTTAGAACCGGATTCTCACCTGGTTCTCACGGTCAAACCATATTATGACGGTCAGTCGAAGTTTCAAACAGCCATGTTATAGAAAGGTTTAAAAAGGTCAACCTTGGTCTCTATGTTATTACGTCAATAACTGTCGTTATTAGACAATACAAAAATCGCCTTCTACTTGGAATAGGAATGGCGGTAAACGTGTCGAAGTACACGCCGGATCCATATACTTAGAATGCTTTAATGACGTCAGTTTATTGTAAATAATAAATAAGGCGGAGCCGATATTCCTTGTATTCTAGTAGTCTACACACCAAAGATGTATTTTGAGCTTAGGTTCTGCCATACTAGCTACGGCTCAGGATATATGACAGCGAGGCCGCTGTGTCAACTCGGCAGCCTCGGGATTTGGGCTAAAAGTTCACAAAAGTGGACTGAAGCATCTTTGTGTTCAATTATTCATTCTTGATGACGGGCGAGTTGGAAACCCGATAAGGCGAACGGGGCGAACTATTTTTGAGCTAGGGGCGTCAAAAGGGTATCGCATACATTTAACAGTATTAGTGATACTTAAAATTCATTGACTCAAATTTCGCTCGAGTTTATTAACTTTATAGTTCATCGGCGATGGATGGCATAATGTCGATTACCTAAATTTTAAGCATGCAGTGAGCTTTGGATATTTTTCGGGTAAATCGCCAAATGTTTCATTTGGAACCGAAGAATACACCGGGTACATATGAACGGGCTGTAAAAAAATGCACAATGCTATCTGACATTTTCACTTCAAATAAATTATAGGGCTAGGGGCGTCAAAACGGTATCGCGTTCATTTGACAGTATTAGTGATACTTAAGATTCATTGACTCAAATTTCGCTCAAGTTTATTAACTTCATAGTTCATCGGCGATGGATGGCATAATGTCGATTACCTAAATTCTAAGCATGAAGTTAGCTTTCGATATTTTTTTTGTAAATCGCCAAATGTTTCATTTGGATCCGAAGAATAAACCGGGTACAAATGAACGGGCTGTAAAAAAGTTGCACAATGCTATCTGATATTTTCGCTTCAAATAAATTCCTACATAAATTGTACAAAAAATAACAGGAATATGTAAGATGCGTTTATGATTTTTGCACTGAATTGGATTGAAACTAATTATACATAGTTCGGAAATTGAACACAATCTGAGTGACTGAGTTATTTTCGTATAATTCGCATACATTATACAGTTGCCTTATGCTTTTATACTTTCGGCGATACCTTTTTATTAGAAATGTTCACATTTTAGCGATTGAAATTTAACTTGGACTTAAAAGGGCAACAAGAGTCAAGAATGAAGAAGCCTCTGGTGTCAGTAGATTGAACTTCAGACGACCTCGGTTAGGGTAACACCTAACGATATGGCATTCAATGTGAAAGGTTATGCAGCAAACTGTATGCCATTTTGAACACCACTACTGTTGATGTTACTAAAAAACCTTTCAGTAGTAGGCCTGGATCTTGCCCGAACGCCTCTAATAGCCAACTGTTGACACATTGTAGGCCTAATAATGACAAAATATGTATGTCGTAGGAATACTCGGTGTATTTTTGGGCTATTATTTTTATATCTGATAATATAACTCATCTCATATTTGTATGTTACGGTCCTCATATAGCATAGTCAGTTTGTTTTATATTTAATTACCTATTCGTTCATTAGTAGAATAAACGTCGCGAAAACACAATCGTGTGATTTTTCTCTTACACCGTATAGTGCACAGTCTATATAAGTTAAACGTTCACCTTATGCCTCTGCACTTTTGTCAATATTTCTATCTCGAGTGTCCCCATCTCAGCGATTAGATCTAAACATACCACTTTACTGATCTATAGCGGCAAAAGGCAGCGTTTATCGAAGCTTTCTATTTACTATTTGCCCTTTTAATATAAATACTGCGTTATTCTCTTAACAATTAAGAACCAATCTTGCGGTCGGAGATCAAGCGAGAGACAAATTGATGTTTATTAATATCAAACACTCTTGACTTCCCATTAAGATTTTTTCTAATTTCCCCACGTGAGAGCAGACCTCGTGAATTGATTTGAAAACTGATTATTTCCATATATTATTTTTCTGTTCAAAAGTTCAATCCAGCGGCGTTATGGGTGTTTTGTAAATGTAACGGCCATTACACGTACGAATGTGATGAACATCATATAGCAATTAAAAACAGATACAAATAATTGTCCTTAGAGAATTAATTATTGCCTTCAAGTTATACTGAATAAAGGTACCGAACTTACACGTGGTAATACATTAGGGTAGATACGAAGGTTGGGATTATCCAAAGAAGGCTCGATAATAGAATGAGGAGAGAAAATATGAAGCCGTTGATTTGGTCTCATGATAGGTTTCCTGAGTTAAACGACTAAATGACTGAGATTGTATGCATGGAGCGCCAACTAGGCAGTATGCTGTTGCATTTCCTCGGACGTGCTCTCTCGATTCGTCGTACGACTTTTTGCCTGGTTGGCGTTCCATAGTATTGTACCAGTAGTTACTGTACCAGCTATGCGTGTCGGGTAATTGTACTGTATTATTTGTATGTTTTGTATATTCTTAGCTCCGCTTAGAACATTTGAAACATGAAAATACCATTCTAACTGACAGGTTGAATTTTTTGCTTAAGTACACAAACGGTCACAAATTATGACCATAACGGAAATTTGCAAGTATATGTATTTATATTATATATAGGCCCATACAAACGTTGGGCAAAACATTATCTACGGACTATAGAAGATACAGCCATTGCCTGCCATTGATACACGATTTTCGAACTACAGGAAATTAGCCGAGTACACAAGTAATCCATCGTTTGTAAAAAACAAAATAAACAAACAAAAATAGGAACGAATCGGGCATTTCCTGTTCGTTGGGTTAGTTTCTTTTTGGAGAAGGGTTCTTTTCTCCGAGCTCATGTGGATCATAGGGCCGGTGCTTATATCCATTTTCTTGTCGTGAAGCGCGCGAGAGTATGAAACTCCCCCAGGTAGGGACGTCAGTCCATCGTTGGATAACCTTAGCCGAGTCTATAGTACCCAGTTTCAGCTGGGTGGCCTGGAACAGACGGAGTAAAGTGTCTTTCTCAAGGACACGCCGTAGCACCTTGGTTGGGACTCAAACGCACAACCCTTGTATCAAGGGTAGCAAACACTACCGCTAAGCCACTACGTCCCATTATTTCCTGTTCGCATGACGTCACTTTGCTTGTATCGTTGTCGAAATGTTATATTAAAACACTTACATATTTAGATTGAAATGAAATCGTTGAGTCCTTCAATATTTTGTAAGCCGTGTGAGTATATCGCGCAGGATAAGTTCTGCTCGTGTGTCTATAGACTGTAGCCTACTATGCCTGCAGGGGCGAAAAGCTATCCTTGACGACTGATATCACGTTAAAGGAGAATTAAAGTCTGAACTTTTGAAAATGAAACAATAATGTCAAATGAAAGACTAACATGTGGTGAACATCTTCACCAAATATCATCCAGAAATATTGTATACTTTCCGAGATGTGATTCCAATTTGAAAGTGCATAAAAATCAAGAAAACAAAGAATTACATTACATTCCTGCTAACGGGGGTTGTGTGGCTTCATAATTCGACTTACTCAAGTATGTTGGCATTCATCTGAGGCAAAAATGGCAGCGCCTTTCTCTGAGTTTCAAACATGTATAACTCGGGATGTAAACAATATTTTCGAATGAAATTTTGGGAAGATGTTTATCATACACTACTGCTTCATATTTCATAAAGAAATGTTCAGGGTTCATTTCTCCTTTAATGTTACATATCGGTAACCGTTTTGTGATGTATGCATGTTATATTATGAAGCTATAGACACAGTTTGTGTTTGTATAATCACGTGACTTATTAGATCTTCAATTCTCTGGTCAACTGTGAAAAGCACTGGTAACCGTCAATGGAATATCAAGGATTATTTCCACAGCCAAGGTCTCAAGGCCAAAGACTAAAATATGAAATTTCCAAACGAGAGAAAATCGTTCAGATACAGATCTCATTGCAAGTCCGACGTTCTGTATGTGTGTACATGATAATGTGCCTCACTGCTAAGTTGGAGTACCAGAGCACATGGAGTATTAGCGCAGTGGTTAACGCCGGTGACTACAATCCCGGTTCGAGTCACTCACTCCAAGATCAATGTATGTCGTCTAGTTACAAAGTTATTCCAATTGACATTTCATGATCATGGACGCTAAATATGAATGCTAGAGACTGATCTCGGTCAGTGGTAACCCATCCAGGTGTTACGCGAGTTCCTGCTTGCAGGAGGATAAACAAACATATACCTGTGAGCTTCCTACGACTCCCATCATGCCCATTCGTCCCTGCTCTATTGGTTAATGCTGAGTACCAAGCATACACGATGGCAGTAGCTGCCATTTTTTGAACCTTTGGTATTACATGCGAAACTCTTGGCTCCAGGGCCGATGCTCTGACTACTTGGCCACGCAGTGGTTTTAGTTTAAAATAATATTAATTCATTTCTAAAATTCAGGAAGCAATTTTTGGGGTAGAAAATTCAGCGAATGTCCTCTTTTTCCTTCTGTTTGAAACAAATTCGAAAAGGTAGGGCTAATGTCACAGGGGAATACTACATCCCATGATGAATGATTGTTTATTGGTCAAAGTGTCAAAAATAGCATAATTACTGGACAGGTCAGCTGATGTTATGTATGGTACAAAGACCAGTGAGGATTGATCAGTTAGGATAAAAGGTGTTACACTAAGAAAAAGGGAGAGAAATGAGGACATTCGAAGAGAATTGAAGATATGTAGCATCAAGGACAAACTTAGAGTAATTAGACTAAGATGGCTAGGCCACGTAGAGAGGATGCAGGACAGTAGCACGGCTAGGAAAGTCATGGAGGAAGAAGTAGATGGAAGAAGAGGAAGGGAAAGACCAGCGAAGAGGTGGAAAGACCGCATGAACGAGGACATTGAAAGTGTACACCTAACTCGGGAAGACGCACTAAACAGAGTGACTTGGAGAAGGCGGATTCGGGCGGCGGACCCCGGTGACGGGATGACCGTCCAGAATATGAACATTTCCCAGTTGAAGAAGTATGCATCATGGGATGTGATATTCCCATCTGTCCGACATCTGCAGTACTGTTCAGGTCAATTGATCTTATGTATGTATAGCACATTGAACAGTAAAGAGTGATGCATCATGAGATGTGAAATTATCTTATAGGCGGGAGAAATGGATCTTTAACTCAATATACTACCTGCCAAGCAACAAGCCAAATTATAATGAAGTAACACCCGACATTGATAGCCATAAAAAGTCCTGTTAATAGACTACTTCAATCCGGAAGGTATTAAAATTTACTGATAGCATCATATTTACAAAATCCACACAACCCTAATGTTTCTCTGAACGATTAGAACAGAATCTTCTTATGACCAAAGAGCGGTATGTAAACCAAAATATCGAGGCAGCATGCTTTATGACTTTACCATACTCGCGCAATTAATTCGGCACTCGTAATGCCTTAGGATCTACAGCACGAAAGTATAGGGCCCCGAGTTTCCCCGGAACGTTTCCCCCCATAAGATTTACGTACATGTCAATGTTATAGCGTTAACTAAGTAGTTTGTCATCGCTAATTTATGGTAATGACTGATTTCGAAAACCTGTTGCTATGGTAGCGAGGATCGTGACGTAACTGCGGGAAACCATCGAGTGGACGTCAAGTGTCCAAGACCGCCTCTTTCGCAATCGCATTGGCGGGAAAATAATCCATCGAAAATGACAGGCGGCGACAAATAGTTCAGGCCTTTCTAATTTTGTCAATATTGTGAAAGCAAACAGCTATATTAATATCAGGGAGTGACTTATTATTCGAATCAAAGTACCTTAGATCTTGAGGAGGGAAGAGTGTTATCATCTTCTAACCATTGCGAGGGGTTCCTGTCATAATGTTTCAATCTGTTAGGCCAGTTTCAGGTTGGAAAAAAAGAGACGCATGAAGTTGGAACAATAACTGTTCAGCATGAACATGTGTAGAAAGTTAATAACGGCTCGAATAACAAAATTAACATAATATTTCAATGAAAACATATTTTATTGTCATCGTTCACCTTGTTATGTTGAATCAGCCAAACCATCTTCACAGTAGGCCTATGTGTTATCGTGTTAGAAATAAAAAACAAGTGTTTAGCTACAGAACTGCACATAGAGAACTTAGGTTGTTTATGCACAGGCTGAATAAGATTTAAAATAATAATTAAAAAGATAATTAAAAATAAAAATAAAATGAAATACCTGGAATCTTTATTAAAATAGCTAGAATTATCTAAAATTACCTATTTGCCAAAACTAAACATGTACTGTTTTAGTTCCGGTTGAAAATCTGTGATTTGCTCAAAATAGACAAATCCCCTTCATGGATCTTAGAAACATCCCTTTTTATTCTAGGAACTGTTTAAGACCTATCAGTTAGTGAATATGCCAAAGATAGTAAAGACAGTAATATGCAAATAATATGCAAAATAAAAGTCTGAACCTTAGGTGAAAAGTCTAACTATAGAACACAATATTTTTCTTAACAGTTGACAATATCGAAGGTGATCAGGATTAAGTTTTTTCCGAGCAAATTTTGAAAAACAAAAGCCCTTCCCCCTAACTTTCATTCGCGCGAAAGTTCCGAAAGCATTGTCGTTGGACCCCAAAAAAGAAAAAAAATCAGATATCATTTAACACATTTACCCGATTATAATTATATAATACGACTTGGGGCCTAATAATATCAATTCAACCTTTGGTTGGGTTACTTATCGTTTGAATAGTAATTGCATATACAAACAGGCACAACATTATGCCTCTCAATTATAAGGTTAACCAGTATTCAATACAAGTTCACACGTACTACAGCCTTCTAATATTGTGCTACTCGATCTCCATTTTTCACTGATATCATAGACCTAGACTATTTAAAGCGCCATTTGTAATTTTCATTTACTTTTTCAATTTAAAAGAAAACAGTAGAGGGAGTAGATTGACGTAAATTTAGTTTCATCGTCCCAAAAATTGCTGCATTTTGGTCTCAAGAATAAAATAAAATCCTTACAATAGTTGAACAAAGAAACATTAGTGTTGCATTATTGCATGTGATGAAAACATGAGACTGTAACTGATTATGGCGACCTCAAATCAAGTTGGGAACTGTTCTTCTTGTCCATAACGACCTACTGATGCTTTAAGGTAGACATAATATATAGTCTAGAGACTTACTTGGAGAGCAGGTGTGATTGTCACTATACAGTGGAACATTACTGTCATCTAACCACTCGATGCGTTTAAGTAGATTGAAGGTGTTTTTACTTGACGCGCATATCATTAGTCTTTCATAGCCTCTGTCTATAAGACTCCATCTTGTCTCGATCACCTGATTCACCTGATTCACTTGTTTTCCATAGCACTGAGAGGGCTCTGCTGCGTGTACAGAATGATATTATGTGTGCTTTGGACATCAGCCGCAAAGAAGCTATGCTAGTGTTACTTGACTTCAGTGCTGAAATTGATACTATAGACCATTCACAGCTGATTGGGCGCCTCGTCGTAAGATACGGTGTGACTGGTAAAGCACTCGAATGGTTCTCTACTCACCTGTCTGGTCGGACTCAGTCTGTTATCATTGATAACACCATGTCTCAACCTACCACTCCCGACTGTGGTGTCTCCCAAGGTTCGGTTGTAGGGCCTATTGCCTTCATCTTGTTCGGTGCCCCATACAAGATATCATTGCCGCCCATTGCATCCAGTGTGTTGTCTATGCTGACGATACTCAGCTTTACCTGACATTCGATCCTTAGGACCGTGTAGTTGCCTTGGATAGGATGGAGGCATGCATTGTTGATATTATATCTTGGTGTCAATCGAATATGTCAGCTGATGTGCAGAACTTACAAGGTATTTTCCTATTGGATGTTTGTATTGTATGGTATCGATTGTACTCTTT
>JAODUJ010483881.1:0-14510 GCA_027564615.1 Psolus chitonoides
GTTCCCACTTGAATACGTCTGGTATTCAAACCAGTTACATAAAAAATCGAACACTTTCAGAAAAGCCGACCCCACAACTGCAAACTGTATTTAGCGACACGGTCCGACACCACAGGTGAATTATATTATTTGTTCACCATTATGCGAATTTTTTTTTATTAAACAAATAAACGGAAAATACAATGATAAATTTAGCTTACAATCTTTCCAACTTTGTTATCTCTCACCTGAAACTACTTTTATGAAGTAACATTGCTGTGATACAAGTCAGGAGAAGAAACAACTGGATATGACAAGCCTAAAAAAGGCTATACAATTTCGTTCACAGTGATGGCGCTATGCAGTTTAAGTTTTCAAGTTCAAAAAGGGTTCCAAACTAGAACGATGTTTAGGGCCGGCTTTTGTTAAACTTAAGTGTTCCATTTTTTGTGTAACTGGTTTTAATAACGCACGTATTCGGAACTGAAGATAAATTACTAGAAAACAGGAGAATATTATATTTCGCTGAAGGGTGGGGTGAACGAAATGAGGTGGCCGAACAAATATGTGATTCCCTACTACTGTAATAGTGGTGAAAGATTGTTCTTCTGGATGTGTCACTAACCGAGACACCAACATTTTTTAAGTGATATATTGTACTACAATTAAATACAAGTACTGAAAACCGCATTTTAAAATCTTGTTTAGATTTTGAGTTATCAGTTTTTAAACTAAAAAAAACAGACTTGAAGCAAGTCTATGACGTCACGGCGCCACTAGGAGTTGCAAGTTTAATGTATTGTATTGTTTTTCAGTTCAACATTTTAGGTAGATGACAACTCATGTTTTCAGTTTGATTCGTTAAAATTCTAAATAAAACTATAACTTTTAAAAGTTTCACTAAAAATAAATTGTTATTTCATTGAAAAAACTGACACACATCATAAAGAATTACATAGGACAAATTATCAAATGTGGCTCTATGACATCACAAAAAATGCCTGTGAGACTGATAATTTTACAAGTGGCGGCCTCAGGCACAAAGTTTGAATGATCATAACTCGCAAACTAAACAAGATTTCGGAATACAGTTTCAGGCAAAGTATTTGTAATATCCCTGTCTACAATACAAATGTTTGGGTTTGTGTCTCCTTTAAGAAGAAGAAGAAAAGTACTATACTGTACTGGAAGGAATCTACCCTTTCTAAACAAACATCTAATTTGATGGAAGAGCAGGTACAAATATACAATTATAAAATGGGCCTACAGGTCCACTTCTCAACTAAATCTGTGCATACGGATGGTTGGATGCAAAGTCGTCAGTCATTTCGAAATGCACCCATGCATCCAAGCGTCCACTCAATATAGCTTGGCTGGACCTAGAAATCAATGTTACGGCCTGTTGTGAGTCCACTTTTATAAACTAACCAACAGCCCTCGGTTTTGCACCAAACAATTCCCTTTTTGATTCCTTGCCATAAATAATTTATGCAGTCATGCATGTGTGTGACGCCTGCTTGTAACCACTCCAATTGAATGATGTAAGGTCAAGTCATTCTCATACTTGGGTGGTAGGTTACCCATATGATAAGATGGTCCCTATTGTTTTTGGTTGAGGTCAAAGGTCAATATAGGTCAAATAGTGAAAACCTTGTAACCCCCGTAACTTGATGAGGTAAACTTCAATTGAGATCATACTTGGTATGTGTATCCACCATAGTTAGTATATACATGGTCCCTATTGTTTTCAGAGGTCAAAGGTCATATGAGGTCAACAGAGGTCGGACACAGAAAACCACTCTAACCTGATGGGGCAAACTTCAATTGAGCTCGTACTTGGTATGTGTGATCATCATAGTTGGTACATGGGCTTTATTGTTTTTTGTTGAGGTCAAAGGTCATCTGAGGTCAACCACCGAAAACCTTGTAACCACTGTACTTGATAGGGCCAACTTCAATTGAGCCTTACATGGTCCTTATTGTTTTTGGGTTCGGTCACAAGTCAATAGAGATCAAATAATTTGTTACAATCATAACTTGCGAGGAAAAACTTCAATTGAGCTCATACTTGGATGTGTGTTCATCATAGTTAGACAATGGTCCCTGTTTTGGGGGGAGGTTAAAGGTCATCTGAGGACAAATAATAAAAACGTTGTAACCATCCACCATAACTGGACAGAGCAAAAATCAATTGAGCCTATTGTTTTGGATTGAGGTCAAAGATAATCTGAGGTCAACAGAGGTCAAACAATAACACCAGGTTTTCTATATAAAGGCAAGGAATCACGAAGCCTCGGCTCTTGTTCAATTATCAGTTCAATCCCAATTTACTTGTTGAGTGGTAGCGTGGTATAATGGTAATGAGGGATGCCTTGCATGCTAGACCCCGGGTTCAATCCCAGCCTCGGGCCTGTTTCGTCAAAAGCTGCAGTAATTGTTGAGGTTTCTCAATTTCCGGTTTTGTTGTGTTGGGTGCGATTCATTCCGGGGTTTTCGGTTAGGTTTCGACACGGCTGTGCAACAATGGTGGCGTACAGGTTGCTACCACTCCTTTCAGCCTTTAGGAAAGTGGCTAAATACTGGAAGTTTAACTCACGTCCGTCGGATGAGGACAACAAATGGTGGTCTCGGGAGCAGGATATGGTTGTAATAGTTACACGCTTGCCCCATTAATCTCTGGGCACTGTTCGAAAAGATATAGGCGAGCATTCGCCGGTGTCCATCCATGAGCACACGGCCAGGGTTCCTCGATGAGCCTTATGTGGCTTCCTGAACCTGTAGAATCAAATAAAATCATTTTAAGTACCACAAAATAAGAGAAAAATATATTTACGTTACCTAACACATTTATTACACACTGATGGTTCTCAACAATATACGTCAGTTAAGTGTGGAGTCCACGGAATATTTGTAGGGTGAAACAAATGTGGCTATATCATATACTTGGATAGAACATAGTGTGAGGTATAAATCAAGACTTCTACTTTCAGCCCCAGTCACACTGTGAACCCGAGTCGGGTAGGGGGCTAGTCTTTCGTCATGATAAATTCGAGAGCCACAACCTACAGCCTTTGCTACCATTGATCATGATATTCTGTTAAAACGCCGGGCAAATTTGGGCAATGGAACTCCCTATGACTGGCCAGCTACACTCATATCTCAATATCTCCATCGGGTCAAATCATTCGTCACCACAACTTGAGGTTTCACCAATACGCTAACGACAACCAGTTGTATCTATCTTGCAAAGTCCTGCAAAACCGTTATTCATGCGGTTATGTCTGCTAAACTGGATTATGCTAATTCACCTTTGTATGGCATGCCTGAAAATCAACTACAATTGCTTCAACGTACCCAGAATACATCAGCTAGAATTATCACACGCTCTAAGTTTGACCGTATCACACCCATACTTCGTCGACTACACTGGTTACCTGTTTTCCACAGGATAGACCTAAAAATTATCCTGCTCACTTACAAAGCCTTGCATGGATTAGCATCAATTTACATGAGCAGGCTCACCACCCGATCAATCCGCTCTTTCTCTCAGCAACTACTCCATGTTCCCAATGGAAGCTCAAGTCTTTTAGTCGACGGTCCTTCACCAATGCCGCTCCTACTCCGTGGAACCAACCCCCTTTGTACATCAAGTCAGCACCCAACATTAATATATTTTTAAGAAGACATACTTATTTTCTATTGCATAATCACTGAGCACAAGAGCCATTGAGCATTGGGTTTCCTCTGGATATTGGCGCAATATAAATGTGAATTTATTATTATTATTATATTAATTCATCACTAGACTGAGACTGGTCCTATGCAGGTCTTTTCCGTGTGACCATGCGTTCATGCGAAAAATACATCTTGGATCCTACAACCACCAAATTCAGCCTTGCTTATACAATAACAAAGTTGCACGATCCGATGTGACAATCTGAGGGAAATATTGGAAAGTTACATACAAAAAGCGAAAAAATACTGTTCTTCGAATGAGCATCAGTCAAGTGTAGTTCAATAGAATGAAACAGATGTTGTTATACCTAACACTGGAATATGTCATCAACAAATGTGAAGTACAAATTAATGACATCTACTTTACAGTTAACAATCTGAGAAAAATGTGAAAATATGTACAGTATTTTCTCAAGTGTAAGGGAGAATATGCATTAAATTGTACTATTCTGGACAGTATACCTGCTATGTCCTGTGAATATGAAAAGTTTACCTACCCATCAATAAGCCTCCTATTGAAAGATTTACAAATGCTATGCTATGTATGTGTCAATGTTCACTAAGAAAAGGAAACACACGTATGGAGAAGCTTCCCATATTTCTAACAAACAAAATACAGTCAAGTTATGATTCCTGACAAGGTATATGGAGTTTCACTGTTTTGATCATCACACAGCATCATCCTAAACCTCAAAGCATTTGGGTCCTCCACTTCACAACCAAATTTTTTGGAAATGTACAAAAGGTAAAAACAAAAAGAGAATACAGGGTATATATACCAAAGAAGCAGTTTAGACGGAAAGTTATATGTATAATCACAATTTACTTAGCACATTTCAGGTTGGATTTTTCTTCATTAGGGATGTAACGAAGACAAAAATGGATCCGGCCGGTTGGTTGGACCTCACTTGAAATCCAACCGAACTGCATGTTAAATGCTCCAGGACAAGAAAACACCACTGTCGTCAATAAATTCTTGAAAGTTTGGGGCATTCTTGACCACAGATAGTGTGGACGTGAAGCGCAAAGTCCCAGTGGTGTGGGGTTCATGGCTCGCCCTCTTTACATGTTTAAAGGAACTTACTCAACCTTGCCTGGAGTTCAGAATAACTTCAATAGTCCGTATCTCGACAACCGTATGTCCGATGTTCAGAATAACTCTCTGAAAGAACTGGAGGGTGTTCAATAGGCTTTCTGTGTATTCAAGGTTCAGGCAATAAACTTATGCCAAGTAGTTTGCAAAGACTCTGACAAATGTGTCGTCACTTGAAATGATAATGCCATCGACGGTCACCTCACACAGATCCTCTTCGGTCCTCCTAGCATAAACAGCAAGAGTTTCCTGATAGAGATTGAAAAGACACAGTAGGTCATATACTCCATAATAGATTGGGCATTTCCAAGTTAAGGAACCTGAATAACCAAACAGCGATTTGATACCCGAGTTCAGGAAGGAACACTGACCTTCTCAACTAGTCCCTAGAGATTAATGAAGCAGACATGTACTATCACAATCTCATCCTGCTCCAGGAACCGTCATTTATTTATCCCCAGCTGACTGACGTGTGCAAGACTTCGGCGGAAGCTGTTCAGTAGCTTTCTCCGAAGACTGGAAGGGGTGGTAGCAGCTTGTCTGTCACCACTGCCACACAGCCATGCCAAAACCCAACTAGATATCCCAATAATCCTGAATAACCATGATTGCTTCCCCACAGCACGGAAACAAAGCCGTCAACAACTGACGAATAGCTCTACGAGGTGGGAATTAAACTCTTGTATGCAAGGCCTCGCTCATGGCTACTGCACCATGCTACCTACCACATGTGGGTTTCCAAGTAGAACTTAGAACAATAGCCGAGAGCTACGTGATTCCTTGCCTTTGGATTTGAAACCAGATATGATTGTTTGACCTAGCTCTGTTGATCTCAGGTGACCTTTGACCTCTACCAAAAACAATACGAATCGTGTACTCACAATGAGGGACATCCATACCAAGCATCTATATCAAGGTACGGCGGTTACAAGGTTTTCACTGTTAGACCTCCGTTGACATCACTTCGACCAAAAACAATAGAGAGCATCTACTCACTATGGGTAATCCACTACCCAAGTTTGAGAATGATCTGAGGCATCTGCACAGGTTACATTTGCCCCTGTCAAGGAATCAAAACGTGGTTCCGAGCAATTTTCAGCGAAATTCCATTTGGATACGCCCCTCATAAATATTAATGATATGCACTAAGATACTAACCTAGGCATGTACTCAACCTACCAATGCCACTAAAATAAATTTGAACAAAATCGGACATACGGCTGCCGAGATATGGACATTTAAAGAAATCGCTTCTAAGCCCCGCCCACTCATGAATATTGAAGAGATTGGCACCAAAAACAATAATGGATAATCCACCACCACGATGGGAATGATCGGACCTTGTGTCATTGACTTAGAGTGATTACGAGCAATTTTCAGCGAAATTACATTCGGCCCCGGGCCTCATAAATAATAATGAGATACAATAAGGTACTAACCTACGTATGTATCCCACCTACTACCAATGCCACCAAAACAAGTTTAAAAAAAAATCGGACATAAGGTTGCCGAGATACGGACTATTGACGTTATTGCTTCTAAGCCCTGCCTATTCATGAATATTGATGAGATCGACACCAAAATCAATAGGGATCATCTACTCACCATGAGCAATCCATGTGCCAAATACGACATCAATACACCATGCCACTGCTGAGATAGATGTGTTACAAGCCTCCTGTCACAGACAGACAGACACACACACGCAGTCGTGACCGCATAGATTACTTCGGCAAGTAATACAAAAGTCAAAGAGATTAGGAGAAAAGTGCCGGTAACAAATTGCTGTCACAAACTGCTGACCACCAAAATTGCATAAATATATCTGCGTAATGAACACCAGTGCCCAGATGGGAGGAACAGGCGAGTAATATATTTTTCTCATACTGGCTCAATCTCCGTCAACTCAAAAAATGCGGTTGGTCACGTTTGCAGGATTTTATTCTTAACAGTGATCACCATTGGTGCTTCAACACACAGATGAATCCGTTGAAATTCCCAGCAGTTGACAAAATATATCAAAGAACAAGACTATAAAATACATGCCATTTTGAGGGGCTAATATTTTCTGAAAGTTTGTTGAGTTGACAGAGCATCACAGTACATAATACAACTCACTATTTGGTCTTCGCACACCATGGCTTCAACTGGCTCTTGAAGCAATCCAGTGACTCCTACAACTGCTGCATGATGGAGATATTCTGTATAAATACGGAAGGAGAAAGGACCATTAAGCATTTCTTTTCATTTGAGGATGTGGTGGCCTAGTGGTTAGGCACTTGGCTTCTGATTCACAGATTGAGGGATTGAAAGGGCTCTTACCTAGACTGCCTCAGTCTACCCAGGTGAAAATGGGTACTTGCGGGGTAGTACTTGTATGGTTGCACTCTCTGGACCCGATTTTTTGGTCTCGCAAGTTTCACCGCTGACCAAAAATCGCATTGAAATGCTGCATAAAGCGCTATATAAATGTGATACATTTTCATTTTATTCAACTTTGATAAATAAGTTATTAATCAGCAGCCAGCATATGAATACAATAAATTACTTGTCCAGGGCTTTCTGTTCTATATAGTCGGGCTAGCCGTGAATATTGGGTGCATACAAAAGTAGGCCCTACCGGGTAAATTAAAGACGCACCTTACGATAGAAACCCTCGGTACGCCGATAAGAATGTTGAGTTTCACAAAATTCGCAAGCGATATATTACCTCGGGGGAGGTACGGATTTGTTGTCTCGTGGCTGGGTGCCTGAGACCTGCATTAGGTCATGACACCCTTGCAGTGGTTAGAGTACCTTCGGTACGCCGATAAGAATTTTGAGTTTTTTTATCGCAAAGAAAGATTAAATCAAATCTGGGTTCAGCCATATGTCCAACAAGTGGATTCTCGGTAGCTGCATTTACATCAGTTAACATTTCCATCTGGCAGACGTGGCTGAATTCTCAGTCTTTGTCTACTTATTTAAATGCGGAGAGAGGTGGCAGCAACCTAGGCATCACATTACTGCCGAGCAGCGAATCCAGTTACCGCCAATGCAACAAAACTGAAATGTTTGCCAGAACAACTTTTGATGAGTAAGTATACGTGTGCATTTTAGAAGACATCTACACAAATGCAACAGCCAGAATTCATTTAGATAAGGACATCCCACAAATTGTAGGAATAGGTCGGGAGTGAGACAAGGGGGCTCCATGTCTCCAATGGTGTTTATGAGGTCTTCCAGTGTTCGACCCAGATAACCTTTGAACAGATATGGATCATGTACTCACTATGAGGAACACACACCAAGCATGAACCTAATTGAAGTTTTCTTCATCAAGTTATGGTGTTTACAAGGTTTTCAGTGTATGACCTCTGTTGACGTAAAATGACCTTTGACAAAAAACAACAGGGACCATGGACGATGGGCCATCCACCACCCAGTTTTGAAACGGATCCGACATTGCGTCATTATGTTCACAAGAAGTGTCACAGACATACATACATACACACAAACACGCGTGACTGCATAGTGTTCGTCATAGTGAGTACATGAACCTTGTTGCTTTGTATTGAGGTCAAAAGAAATCAAACAATGAAATCAGATTTTAAATCTAGAGTCCTCGGTAGCCCTCGGTTCTTGTTAAAGTCTTTGGATGATGCGACTAGCATTGGAATCCCTCTCCCAACTGAAAAGCGAACGCTCTAACCAATGAACGAACAAGTCGATATGCAAATTGTTGTTCATGGCCTCATCATATCATAAACTACCAACACTCACCTGTTGATGTTGATCGCCTCAGCTCCCCGGTATCGTCAGCTCCCTCGTCGGGTTCCCGGCATCATCAGCTTCTCCGTCAGGTTCCCCGGCATCGTCAGCTCCCCCGGCACCGTCAGTTCCCCGTCGGGTTCACCGACATCGTCAGCTTCCTTG
Source organism: Psolus chitonoides (assembly GCA_027564615.1). Lineage (NCBI taxonomy): Eukaryota > Metazoa > Echinodermata > Holothuroidea > Dendrochirotida > Psolidae > Psolus > Psolus chitonoides. The sequence continues at coordinate 8,723 of JAODUJ010483881.1, forward strand.
TCATTGTCAGCTTTCCCGTCTGGTTCCCCGGCACTCTCAGCTTCCCCGTCGGTTCCCCGGCATCGTCAGCTTCCCCGTCTGGTTCCCCGGCATCATCAGCTTCCCCGGCATCGTCAGTGTCCAAAACAGCATCAGTAGAGACCTGTTGTTGTTTGTTAGATGTACCTACAACAGAAATGTACCATGTGCAAATTACTTACGGGATACATTTTCAAGCATGTGGAAAGATCCCGTCACCCTTCATTGAGCGTTAATGGTTGAGAGTTCATGGCGCAAGTCTCTCAATCTAATGATCGAGGCCTGTTCAGACTGTTGCGTTGTGTCTCGGAAGGCACTCTCTCGATTGCTCCTCTTCACCCATGTGCACATGGGTACCCTGTGAGGTAATGGACGGGGCGTCGCTGCATCGGCTGCCAGGTGTAGTAGTTTGAGTGAACGTGAACCTGTGGTGCTGACACGGTCCTATCCAGGTTACCAATGACCAGAGGTAATATCTGCGAAAAGCACTTTGTATCTATAATGAAAAGGCGCCGTACCAGATACCAGGTATTTTATTATATAACCAGCCTGACTCCCGCCTGACGTCACACACACCGCCAGCATTCTTCCTTTATTGGTACAACAATTGGCTATCCACCATAAGGATTACTAGGTTATGGGGCTTGTTATTATTATATTCCATAGTTGTGATTATTTTGGGTTTGGTTGTTCTTGCATACTCATTTGTTGTGTATTTGTTGTATTCCATTTTCTGCAGACATTCCCGTTGTGGATTTAATAACGTATGGCTACATTACTTTCTTAAATTTGGAGGGCTTGATAAGAATAAATATTTATACTATTTGTGCTAGCAATTAGTTACATTTATTAAACATTATTGTTGTGAATTATTCAATGTAATACATTGTTCTTAAAACTAAACTAATTTTACTTCCTTCCACATTTTCACATTTCAGACGAATACCGGAACAGAGACTTCACATCATCAATAACTTCGGTTCCAGTCGTAACAGCCTCGGAAGCATGTTTCTTTAAAACCCCACTCTCCCCATCACTAGCACCCTTTTCCGTGTCTTGTGCCGGAATATTTGTGATGAAGCACAACTCCATAACCTGTGCCCGTATAACCAATATCGGATATCGGTCCTCTACTCTTGTACTGGTTACTACAGCCATCTGTATACCGATAGAAGGTTAACAGTGCCAGCGAACGAGAACATTTCAGATGCTGTGTAATAAACTGTTGAAAAGCATTTACAAGGTTGTAATCGTGCGTCAAGTCATCACTTATCATCTTGCAGCTTTATGTGATCAGGGACTTTGCAGTTGCTACATAGGTAGTACGAAACTATCGGATGTACTGTAACCACTGTTTGTGTGGCACTCAGAAGGTACCATCCGCCAAGACTTCCATTGGATAGCAAGAACAGGGGTCAACTTTTCGTCAAGCATGTCCACGCCACAATCAGAGCAGGTACGGTTAATACACAGTTGCTGGTGGTACCCTAGAACCGGGCTGCTTTGGGCACATGCAAGTTCTTAATGCAGTCAAGCCTTAGTTGAATATTCAGGTTGACGAACCTGACATAAGACGACACGCTAACATCGTCTAAATTGTTTTTACAATTGTTATATCAATACATCTTATGGTTGAAGAAAATGATTAAGTTTGAGTTCGGGAAGGGGGCGGCAATTTTGTCACTGCAATATGTGATAGTTAGTGCTAATCCCCCTCTATGACCATTAGAGGACCTTGGACCTAAATCACCCTTAGATGACCGTTTACCTCAAACTGTTCGAGAAGAAGTATTTTGGACATTTACATAAATTGACCTCAACAGATCACTGGATGACCGTTGACTTAAATTCCCGAACACCCAGAAGGAAGCAGTACCCAAGTCTCAACATTGTACCACCAGAACTGTAGTGAGAAGGAGCATTGCAGCCGTTTAAATAAATTGACCCAAATGACCACTGGACCTCAAATTACTGAATACCTGGGAGGAAGCAGTATAATAATGACGAAGTAGTATAATTGTGACGAACACTCAACACTGTACCATTTAATCTGTGCTCTACAGGTCAATTTGAACAATTGTGAACAAAAGGGATAGATACATAGCTCCATAGAGTGATGGTGGCAGATCACAATAGCTCAACCAGCATCATGTAGCTGATTTGAGCTAATAACAATATTTATGGGATCGGGGGTTTTCACGAGGCTGACAAAATGCTAAATCTGACAATGACCCACACAGTTACGGAGGCAAGAATGCAAAAAATCATTCAAAGTTGACATCCCAATGACTTCGCACTTGAATTTGCTTCAGAGCTACGAGTTCGTTCATGTGAACCTAACAAATTGATGAGATGTAGATGGCGCACCGAGTTATGAGGTTTAATTAACAAGAGCCAAAGGCCTCATGATTCCTCCTTGCCTTTAGATTTAAAACCTGATTTGATTGTTTCACCTCTGTTGACCTCAGATGAACTTTTACCTCGAATTTATGTACGAACTATGCTGAACACACATTAAGTAAGTACGAGCTCAATGTCAAGTTACAGTGGTTACGAGGTTTAATAATAATAATAATAATAATAATGTAGGCATTTATATAGCGCTCTTAAAAAGAAAACAGTGTATCAGCGATTAACAACACGTGGTGTGTACCACCACAGGGAACAACAAATAGCAATCACAAAGCGAATACATAAGTCATGAGAGAGCGTTCGAACGCGGCCATGGGATCACAATGACGAATGGAGTAGGGCAATCAATTCCACAGGACAGGCCCGGCAGCGCAAAACCCTTTATCACCATACGATATGTGTGTGCTAGGGACCACAAGAAGCCGGCTATCACTGCCAGAACCTAGACCTAGCTGGTTTGTAAGGTTGAATCAGCCCTTGTGTTGTGGTGCCATGTGAGTGAAACAGAAGTAAACAATGATAAGTAGTTTGAATTGTATACGATTTGAGATAGACAGCCAGTGAAAGTCATGGAGGAGTTGGGGGGACGTGGTCATACTTTTGGGATTGAAAAATAACCTTCTCAGCGCGATTTTGTAGAAGCTGAATACGCCTGATATCAGCAGCAGAAATGCACAACAGAAGTGAATTGGCCGAGAGATGATTACGGCACGAACAGCGTCATGGCAAGCAGCCTGATTGAGGAATAGACGGACACGTGCTAAATTGCGCAGATGGAAATTGACAGCAGTTGAAATAAATGTTGGTGACATGGTCAGACATACACATCGACTGGTCAAAGACCACGCATATATTTCTGATGGAGGTAGATGGGGGTATAATTTCGGATCCAACATTTAGGGGGACAGTGGATAATGAATCCAGAAAGCGAGGGGCGGCAGCGACAACAACTTCAGTTTTGCTCCCGTTGAGCTGAAGCATATTCTCGGACATCCAATCTTTGATGTCAGAAATACACGCCGATAAGGTAGACATTGCGATATCCCGTGTCGTCAGCATAAAAGTGGAACCTAATGTTATCATATTGTTTAATTATATTCGCAACAGGGTAAGTGTGGAGTTTGAATTTCAGACAACTCACCAGCCACCTTAACCCTATTAGTGCGGTTACTAAGGTATGACTGAAACAAGTTACGAACATTAGGGATGATACCAAAATCATTTGAAAACCTATTTAAAAAGATGGAATGGTCAATAGTATCAAAGGCCGCCCGCCAACAGGTCGAACGACGTCAGGAAGATCGCCCGATGATTGACTCTTGACTCGCAACAGGGCAGTCACGGTGCTGTAACCCGACCTGTAAGCGGACTGAAATGTCTAACTAGTGTAGCAATTTCTATCAGCTTTGACAAAAAAAGATAAGTTAGATACTGGTCTGTAGTTCTAATGTTGTTGTAATCCAAGGAAGGTTTCTTCAATATTGGCGTCACAATTGCCTCCTCTTTCAGGGAGTAAGGAAACATTCCTGTCGACAGAGAGGTATCGACTATAGAAATCAACACAGGGAGCAAAAGATCGATGTGCTTCTTCAGGAGCCAGGAGGGAAGGGAGTCGAGTCCACACGATTTATTCGGCGCCTTGCTAATGATAAGTGCGAGTAAAATCGGAACTTGGTTATTACGCAGTCCGATTATGGGTTCAGTATCAGAACAGAGAGATGCAATAATATGTCGGTTCTTGACAATGTTATCCTCGAAGTACGTGGAGAATCGATTGCAAAGGAAGTCGCCAGTAGGTAAGGGCCCGATTAAGCAAGGTATTGAGTGCTCTGAACACAGATTTTGTGTCTGACGAAAACTGCAGATTATAGTTCTCAATTTTCTCCCGCCATATAATACGAGAAAGATGGGTGGACCTGATCTAGGTATAACTGAATATCAATTAGGCTTGAATTTGTGTGTGCGCACGGACGTAGGGCAATGAACACCATGCACCTTACGAATAGTGTCGTTGTAGCAGGAGACTTTGTCGTTGAGAACACCGTCATAAGGAAATGAGTCTAGCGCATCTTTCAAATCACGCTCGAAAGATTCTTCGTACATATCCCTATACTCTCTGGAGTTGGATGTTATAAATGGATGTCTGAGATTAGCACGATTTATAGTGGATCTAATAACGTGGTGATCAGAGTACAAATATTCGAGTACATCACAGACCATGACAAGGCAGTCGTCAAGACGAGAAATCGTCAGGTCCAGCGTATGACCGAATTTGTCTGTGGGCGTGTTAACATGTTGATGAAAGCCAAAGTGCTCAACATCTGGTCGGATGGGGGTTGTCGACATGGATGTTAACATCTCCTAACAGCAAGAGTTCTCTGGAATGTAGTGAGGTTTCATCCAGAAATTGCTCAAAGTCAGACAAGTCTGTGGTCTTCAGGCCATTTACTTGTGACGGTAAATTATAAAAATGCGCATCGGATTTGTGGGATCGGAAATACATACCACTTCACACGATCTAGGATTAGGGATGGTTTTAAACTGTTTTAAACACAACTGCTATGCCTCCACCAAAATACCACGAGGGACGTTCACAAACGAGTAGCTCGAGGGGGTACATTCGCCAATAATAGCTTGATCGTCGCATCTTAGTCATGTTTACGTTATACACATAACATCAACATCATTTTCGACTTAATATTGCAATTTTTTTTAATTCTTCGAACTTCTTAAAAGTTGGTCCACTAGTTGTTAATTCGTGTAATTTTGCATTCGATAGAGGTTATCTCGCTGGCGAGCAAGGACGAGCAAATATAACATTTATTTCGAAGCCTGCAAAGGACCATGGATATTTAAAAAATTGGCGTCCGATTGCTCTCCTCAACACTGATTATAAAATTGCTTCCGAATGTATTGCGTCACGCATGAAAATATATCTCGATAATTTAATCAGGTTAATTCTCGATCTTATTAATTTTTGTAACACCAACAATAGGCAAGGGACACTCGTTTTTGTTGATTATGGGAAAGCCCTCGATAAGCTCGATTGGGAATATATTCATCATTGTCTTTTATATTTTAACTTCGGCTCAGATTTCATCAATTGGATTAAGACTTTCTATAACAATGCTACCTCTTGTGTCATGAACAATGGTTATTTTTCTGACTATTTTAGGATTACGAGGGGGGTTCGCCAAGGATGTCCAATCAGTCCTTATCTCTTTATTATTTGTGCTAAGGTTTTTACATTACTTATTAAATCAAATGATCAGATTAGAGGAATCACTGTGGGAGACACTGTTTTTAAGATTTCCCAGTATGCAGATGACACTGTAGTTATCACGGATGGTTCCGATCA
>JAODUJ010484991.1:0-14508 GCA_027564615.1 Psolus chitonoides
AACAATAACAAGAATAACAAAAAAAAGGGAATTTATATAAGCTCTAACACACTTTACAATAATATCATGTATAACAACAGAAAAGCATAATATACAAAATTGATGAGGCAGGGGATGGGGGTCTGAGAGAGTGAGAGACCCTAGACATATTCTTGGGCATGATTTTACAAGACATTTATTCTATTTTCTTAAAATTTAAAATATATATCATTATTAGGGAGGAAAGGTCAGTGAATTTTAATATACCCCTGAGCCTCTTGATGACTGGTGGGAGAGAGATAGAGGAGGGACCCTAGACCTCTTCTTACAAACAATCTACATGATATGTATTGTCCTTTCTTACAGTTTTGAAGAGGATGTCATTATTGAGCAGAATGGGGCAGTTTCTTTAAATCCCTCTGAGCCATTGAGGATTGATGTCGGCTGTGTTTCAGAATGCAGCGATGCAGAGGTTCAATGGACCTTCCAAGCATTTAATGGAACTCACTATGTTGACATCACTGGATGGGAGGAGTATGCCACTGGTATGTATTATGCTTACCTTCTATGCTGGTGTGAAAGCGTGAACCTACTCTTACACTTGCAGTTAAGGCCTAAAATATCTTCACATTTGTTTGCGAACTCACCGAAGTTTGTGCCCAGACATATTTTTTGTTTGTAGTTTTAGGTATCTATGGGCACAGGCAGCAACTATGGCTCATCGAGGAACCCCGGGGCCAAGTGTGATCATGGATGAACACCGGCGATAGCTCAACTTCCCTTTTCGAGCAGTGTACAGAGGGTAACGAGGTAGGCATGTAACCATTCAACTGATTCTGCTCCCGGGACCGCCATTTAACGTCCCTATCCGATGGACGTGATGAGACTCTGAGCCTTTAGCCACTTTCTCAAATGCTGAGAGAGGTGGTACCAATTTGACCATCACCACTGCAGGACAGCTGTGCCAAACCTAACCAATGAGCCCAATGTTTCCTAGAAGGAGTTCCTCTCCCACTACAAGGAAACCATCAACAACTGCAGTACAGCTTTTTGGTGAAGCCAGAAATTTACGAAACCCGTCAACAACGGCCGTACAGCTTTTTGACAAGTAAGCAAACACCAGGTGGGATTTGAACCCAGGACTCTTTAGTGCACTATGCTACCATCTTGTTTGCATGTTCCATCATATAAACTGTATATTGTCATCCATAGGGGGTAGTGTGGTGTAGTGGTATGAGTGAGCACTTTCACCGCAGAGTCCCCGGTTCAATCCCAAGCCTGACTCGTCAAAAAACTGTTCTGCAGTTGTTGATGGTTTCGCAATTTCTGGCTTAGTCCGACCACTGTACTGCAGTTGTTAATTTAGTTGGGATGGGAGAACAAGGAAATAATAGGTTCATTGGTTAGGTTCAGCACGGCTGTCGTTCAGGGAAGATGGACAGGTTGCTACCACCTCTGTCAGCATTTAGGAAAGTGGCGAAAGGCTGAGAATTTCACTCACTCCCTTCGGATGAGGATGTTAATGGCATGTTGATGGCGGCCGTGGAAGCACTGTTTTCGAAAAAAGAAGGCAAAGTCTTACACACATAAGTCGGTCAATTTTGAGTGTGAAATAATGTGTGTTCATGAAGACGCAAAATATTCATTAACCCTTTATGTACCGCATCGTGGGAGAATTTGGGGGTCGGGGAGACAAAGGGGCATCACAGTACGACTGGACTGGCTGGCGCCATCCACAGCATGACACAGCTGGCCGCCGCTGCCATTGTTGATGCATTCCAGCAGTTAGGTAATAGCTCTCATGGCCCAGCACCCCAGGCATATGGTAGAGTAAGTCTAGTAGCAGCACAGTGATGAGTTCTGCATGGAGCAGTGCAGAGCTTCTGCTGGCTTGTGAAAATTACAGGGTTGGTATATAGAGGGTTAAGAGCAATCAAATGTTCATCCAGGTTTAAAGAAAGCGTGTCTGATTGTAAGGACGCACATCAACGGGAACCCTGCTGCAGACACATATGTTTTATGATTCATAATAAGGTTTGCTGACTTTACTCGATCTCTGACCCTAATTTGAATTCTTTGCATGATCATGTTAGATTTCCTTGTGATGTGTGTGGGAAAGTTGTAAGCAGAAACTGGATATACTGCATAGGTTTCTCTCATTGGGTACCTGAGTAAAACAGTAATATTACTGGAAAGCTTCAGTCTGCCCCAAATTTCAGAGGTGAGCAATGTCTTGGCCATGCTGTTTTATTGATGGCATGTCACTTGATGATGTAATGATGGGAGATGACAAGCTTGAGATGGTAGATAAGATTCCTTCTGCTACCTTGGGGATGTCATCAGTGCCGGTGGTGGGTGCGAGTCTGCGATAATAACCAGAGCAAGGTCGGCCTGGGCCAAATTCAAAGACCTGCTCCATCTTGACAAGATTGCTCTCTAATAAAGAAAGGAAGAATTTACAACATCACTCTGCTTTCTCAGTGTCATGTTGTATGGTGGAGAGTGTTAGGCTCCTTACAAGGAGGATCTACAATATTTGGAGAGGAATGAGAGAGCCATGATAAGATGGATATGTGGTGTGGAGGTGGATTGGGAGGGCTGGTCTCGACAACTTGTGTGACAAGTTTCACTTTCCCAGCTTGGGTTCCCTACTAACATGTAGGCAGTTGAGGTGGTTTGGTCACATCCAGAGGAAGGAAGAGTGGATCAAAAGGGTGACCATTCTCCCGGTTGAAGGTAGCTGATGAAAGAAAGACCTTTAAAACTTGGGAGAAGGCCACTTGTAATGATTTGCACAAGTAGGATCTGATACCTGAGTCAACTCTGGACAGAGATGTTAGGAGTAATAACCTGTATACTATCATGAAACATCCAACCCACGACTAGTGTGAGAAAGATGATGAATGAATAGTGAGTGAGTGAGCGATAGCATGTATGCGGGATCTTCACTTGATATGTACACTGCTCTGGACAGAATGATTTAATGCACAAAACCATAGAAATATTACAATTTTGGCCAATTCATTTCTTAGGCCCAAACATGTCAAGGTATGATTTTCCAGCTAATGATTCTCTGTCTTTAACATTTTTCACAGGCAATACATCAGTGGAGCTTTACCTCTCAGAAGAATTTTACAGCAGCCTTGTCCCAGATGGATCTGACCTTAGAGTTAGGGTTGAAATGATTTCCCCCTCTGGTGGAGTTGGTACGGTCCAGTTTGATGCATATGTGAACCCCCCACCTAGCAGTGGTACGTGCACAGTCTCCCCACTGGAGATTGAACTTGAAGAAGATGTAGTCATCTCATGCACTGGGTGGATGGACGATCATGGGATTGCAAGCTATGCATTTGTAGGTATGTCTCTGATCATGCATATGCATTAGCAAATTTCACCAAATGTTTCTTCATGGTAGGCTATGTCTTTGGCAGTGCTTCCCAACTAATAGGGATAGGGGTGTCCATTGCATATGAGACCATTATGCTAGTACTGATGGGAGGGATTTGAAAAAGTGATATGTATCATACACAGGCTGGATAGATGGTCATGGGATTGTAAGCTATGCATCTGTAGGCATGTCTGTGGCAGGGGGAGGGAGGTGATCATTTGGTGCAACAGCAAGGGCTTTATGCATGTGATGAGGGGAGAGATTTGAAGAAATGATAGTATTGGGGTTCTGCCGCTGCTGGTCGGCACCAGTCGGGTCCGACCAGGACACAGAAATGCCGATCACCACAAGCTGAGAGAGTGACTTCTCCGACCGGCACTGATTTCAGACAGAAACTCAAATTAACTCTTCAAACATGAGTTCTCAATATCAAGATTGTATTGATGCAGCTTAGACCTGGGAAGTGCCATTTCCTGCAATGTGGGGTATATCGGGCAAAAATTATTTGGGTACTCTCGGCACCAACTGATGCTATGCTTAGATGGTCCTGCCGGCACTCAACCAGTCCTGGGCAGAACCCTGTAGTATCATGTGATTGTAAGGCATTTGTAGGTATGTCTGCTGGACCAAGTACTTGACAGTCATGAGGAAATATGTCCCCTGGAACCCATGTTTGCACCTAGTCAACTTTACCAAGACTGAATGAGCCAGCTCGCAGCACTAATCGTATTATGCCACATGACCAGTCTCTCGATAATACTGGCCATGCACCTGCTGAAATAAAATAGCCATTAGCATAGTAGTCACAGAGCAATGTGGTGTTTTACCATGTACGCCAGTGGTTAGCTATTCTATCTCAGCAGGTGGCCATATGTATTGGTCAGATCAGAGAGGAATAGGAAACAGAAACACCACGGAGCAGCATTATTTTGAAGGAAATCACTATCCGAAATAACACAGCATGATGCCGCTTGGAATACGTGTGAGGGGCGGGGCATTGGATGTGAGACCAATACACATATCTTGAGGGGAGGGATTTGAAGAAGTGATATGTATCATGCACAGGATGGATGGGAGATCATAGAATTGCGAGCTATGCATTCGTAGGTATATCTGTGGTAGGCTATGTCTGTCTGTGGCTGTACTTTCCCCTTAGCTTTCCATACAATATTATTGAAGCAAATGTGAACTTTGCCACAAAAAACAAATTGTAAGTTGAAAATAATAATAATCTTCAGCAGTGGCCTATGTTCTTCAAGAGGTAATGTTGACATAAATATGCTATAATTGTTCCATATAATATAGTTGATTTTCTTTGTCTTTATTCATCCACAGCTCTGGGATTCAATACAGACATAGAACAGACCGTTTCTGAAGACTTGCAGCTCTTCTTTGGACGTTTTCCAGATTCACGCATCACACCCCCACTTGGTGATTCGTCAGATAGTGATAGGGTCCGGCTTAATGCAATTATTACTGATATCCGTGGCGCAACAACCATCTACCCTATAGGGGTTATTCAGGTTAGTGAATGGAGGTTGGAAAATTGGCATTGCTTTATGAAGATTTGTGTTGATTATTGTTTGACCATCATACACAACAAATTTTGCCTTCTTATTTACATATTCTAATTAGGCGCTTACATTAACAAATTCATCTTTCTGTGCTAATTATTTTCAATTAATTTCCCTATGAAAAGGTTTAGTTATGCTCTCTAAATTGTCTGTATTAGATCTTAATCCAGGTTTCACTTATAATAACACATCAATTTCTTAGCTTTCGGGAGCATGCATCATGTATTTGAGGTAAACAAGATTTGTCATCCATACATATGCATCGAATATTTGAAATCAAAATCCGGTAAATACACATAAAATATGTAATTTAGTACAGTATTTGTCAAAAATTATCCATACTGATCCATGCTTTTTGTTAAGTCAATGGCACGCTCATCTACAAAGTTCTATGGTGATCGTTCTTTTGCCTCTGCTGCTCCTTATTTATGGAATAACCTCCCAAATCATATTCACCAGGCCCCTTCTGTGGCCTCTTTTAAATCACATATCAAAACATATCTCTTCACTGAACATTTTCTGCCTAGTTGATTTTTTTCCTCTTCTTCTCTCTAGTTGAGTAGGTTCGTTTCTGTACTGTTATATGAGTGTGATCTCCCTCTCCTGTTGTTGTATCTTTTGAACTAGCTTTCGTCTTTGGTCTGTAAAGCGCCTAGAGGCTTTCTGCATTAGGCACATTAGCCAGTTATTATTATTATTATTAAAAACCAAAGTTATGCAGGTAAGATATCATTTGTTTCTCTATAGGTCCATCCCAGTGCACGCCTGGATACCTTGCTAGGGGGGTTTGATGAGAATGTGACAACACAGTACGATTCCCTCTCCGCCTCCCAGAATACATTTGAGATAAATGAACGACTGCTCATAGACGGTGCACTCCTCAATCAGTACAGAGCTACCTCTAGTAAGTCTTGGGATTTGAACAGTGACAAAACTTGAGGCACAGGGGGGCTGGAAAGCTGTTTGCATCTACTTGCACCCCCAAAACTTTCTGCCAAAAGATATATGCTTGTAACCTGGTGGAGGCCCTGCAACTCCCCACTTGTAATCCCAGTTTCAAAGACTGGTTCCACTATAGATTTGAGGATTACAGATAAGAGTTGATCACCTGAATATATTTGAATAACACACACAAAAATCTGCATAGTTTACAAATTATTTACTATTAAAGATATATGATTTTGTAACTGTGTGGCTGACTACATGGGTAAGTGATAAGAGCATTAGCCTTGTATATTCGTGGGAGGTATGGTGTTCGACTCTGAGCAGGGTCAAAGCAAAAACTAAATGGTACTACTGTATCTATAGCCATCTTGTATGCTTGGTGCTCAGCATTGAACAATGGAGTATGGACAGGCAGGCATGGGAGCCGTGAGGATCTCACCCGTGAGCTAGTACTCCAGCATGTGTTGAACACTACCATGCCATACCATACCAATTCTCAAGTCCAATTTTAAAAATTGAGAAAAATGTGAAGTAGTATGAGCTTTATCACAGGTTATCTATTCTTTTGTTAGTTGATAAGATGACCACTGAACTGGCCAGCCTAGGTGTTGACTCTGAAGACATTGATAAAGGCACTGAATCTAGTCCTCTGGATGTCCCGGATGTAAGTTAAACCTATTATTACATACACTCGACCTAGCTGTGAGTTCTGTCAGTTCTAGCTATTTGTTAAAATTATCAATATAGTTCAGATAAACATGATTGTATTATAGGCCTCCATCCCGGACGAAAACCTAGTAGGGTACCCATTTAATCAACTGAAATGCTGTTGTACCCATTCAAACACCTGGGTGGAATGAGGCATTCGTGACAGCGTCTTGTTTAATGACACTACACAAAAGTTGAGATGTCTCTGAGAGGCTCCAAACTCACCATATTTGAATCCAAAATCTGCAGCTGTAACCACTTAGTCATCATATGTCTCCAAATACAATAGTTCATTTTGTATATAGTTCAGTTGTAAGTTACACCTATTATCACATTCATCTGCATCGTTAAAATGACTATGTAGTGTTAAAATGACAAATATCATTCAGATAAATATGGTGGTCTTGACATTATACAGCACATGGTCAATGTTGCTTCATTGGTATGGTAACTGTGCAATGCCCAATGTGATAACAATTAGTTGTGTAATTACCTTCTCACTAGCTGGTAGTTGCCAATGGCTACATAATGCATAGTTACATCCAATAAATAGACAAACACTCATTGTTCAGTCTAAGTATATGTTAACTTTATTATTATAAAAGTTACTGCATGGACTTGTTGAAACAAATCTGCATAATTAAGACAAATAATAATTTCTAAAAATATGTAGGCTCATATTGTGCTCCCATGTCTTACATCAAGCCACAGATCATAACTCTGATCAGAGCTAAATTTGAATACAAACAACCCTCCACATTTAGGAGCAATAATATCGTCATCTCTTCCCAAGTTCCCCATAAAGCAAAAAGATCTGTGATATCATTACAAAATGCACACAAAATTATAAGCTTTCCTACAAATATTGAAATCTATTGGAAGAAATCTTTAAAATTGAAATTGTAAACAATCAACAGTCATCACAAACTAACTTTAGGCTAGGCCCAGCCTATATTGTTGCTGACAGGTTCTACATTTGCAGGTTTATTTCTGTGAAAATTAGGCAATGTATGAGGAGAAGGAGAATGTATGATAAGTAAGGTTAATAACAAGTTAAATAGTTTTGAACTATGTTGTTACAGAAGACTGCTTAAAATTAGCTGAAAAGGATATGGTTTCTAACATGTCAGTTTTGAAGATGGTGAAGGTAAGTCAGAAACAGCTTGCTAGAACTATCTGTCAGAGAAAGTTGAGGTTTGAAGGTCATGTGCTTATAGAGGCTCTAGTGGACCACTAGCTAATTTGGTTTTGGAGGGAACGGTTGATGGGAAACGGGATGGAGGCAGACAAAGATTGACCTGGGGCAATGATATCAAGAAGTGGAGAAGTTCGAGCAGTATAGGTGAACTGAAAAGGAAGGCAGAAAATAAGGAGTACTGGAGGGGGTTGGTTGTCAACCTTCATATCAAGGACAACACTTGATGATGATGATGAAGATGAGGAGAAACTTTTGTGGAGTTATTTTTCCCTAAATACCAGGGTATACATATAGTAGGATCTCTGTTTTGAGAGAGGAACATGTTTCCTTCCTATAGCACCCAAACACAGTTCTTGCTTTAAAAGAAACAGTTGGGTTTCAAATAAAATTATAAATTCCATATAAAGTCTTTGATAAAGTGTGATCTTATAGAAATTCTTCATTTTTCAGGAGGAAATATCTAAAATCACACAATCCAGGGAGACAGACAGGATTAAAAGTGCTTTTGTAAGTATCATTCATTCATATCTAGTACTTTGTATTAGGCCAATTGAAGCCAAATAATATACAAATAATTGTTTTATATAACACCTCAGTAGATCTTTGTCATTTAGTTGGAGAATAATAGAGGATATGAAAAAATATAGCGCGTACGTAATGTCAAAGGTTGCAATGTAGTACAGGGCAGCTACTGCAGCATGGATTAGAACGGATTGAATAGTACCAAAAATACATGTGAATAGTACCAATGGTTGATGATGTAGGCATTCAATAGTATATTTATTGAATACAACACCAATCGTTCAATCAAATGAGGATGATTTAATGAGGTGCTATATAAAACAATACAGTACATGAGGGCAAATTGCCGGTACACCATTGAAAAAAAGAAATCCCTTCAGGGTTCTAGCTATGCCGGCCGGCACTATCCATGCAAATTAACACCATTCCGGCCGGCACTATAAAAAAATTAGGTCTGTGTGACAAATACCATCAGTGAGAAATGTGCAAAGAAAGCATCAGTTACATATATCAGTAAGCCTCTGGGCCCCGGCTGTGATCCGTTGTGCTCTCCTTGCTTCAATCTCCATCAGTAATATTAGTCGACACTAGCTTTTCTCTAGCTATAACCCTGAATCCCTCATGAAGAAAATTTTAAGTGCGACTAAGCTTTACTTCGTATATAGTCTCATTGCTAAAACATGCTTGGGGCGATGAACTAAGGGGTTCGGCATCATTGTTAGTTGGTCATAATGGTGGTGTACTGAACGGAGGTGTGAAGAGAGTGGTCATAAAATAAGTGAAGATTACACAGCCTAATTAATCCCCAGGGCCCGTCATATGACTGCTACGACCAGTATGAAATTGGGAAACTAGCTAATAGGCCTTTCCTGGCATGTAGTTTCTCTTGTCTGTTTGCATCCTTTTCCTCCGCTGCATCTTTTTTGAGAGAGAGAGATTATCACTCTACGTACGTTTTTGGCATCAAAAGCTGCATAAAACCGCAAAGTGATTATTTTTGACTATTTTGGGTCAGGCCTGCTTTTGTCAGTTTCTAATGATACCACCATTTGTTCAACAGCTTCGTTCACGACTGGCCAAGCTGACTGAGCAGGCTCCCATCTCGTCTGTTGATGATGTCATCAGTGTTGCATCTGCTGCCCTCACCCTGACCTATGCCCCAGAAGAACAGTCTCACAGCTTCCTGGTGAGTTTCAATAAAAGCAATAATTCGGGTTCATTTTCCGGACCAATGTCATTACAAAATCAACAGATGGTGATATAATATCACACAAAGTTGCAAGCATTTCTAAAAAATTGAAAACAATTGGAAAAATCTTCAAAATCGGAATAATAAACATTCACACGATCAACAGTCGATGGTAGACCGTTGTCTCATCTTAACATCTGTGAACATGTATGTAGTGGACTCATTTGTCTACCTTGGAGACCTGATTGATGCTGGGGGTGGCTGTGAGAAAAGTACCATCATGCGTTGCCGGACCGCCTGGGGTAAGTTTAGGGAGCTTCTCCCCATTCTTACATAAAGAAACATTTCACTTGCAGTCCGCAGTAGAGTCTATACCACCTGTGTCCGTAGTGCTATGCTTCATGCTTTGGAGTGCTGGGCCCCTACCACCTGGCTAGACTACAACGCAGTGACTGTGCCATGATACATTGGATCTGTAAAGTCAAAATCAAGGATCGAATTGATTCAAATACCATGGTCAAGAAGCTCAAGATTAACACCATTGCTGAGGCTTTGCGTGCCAGACGTCTCTCTCTGTTGGTATGGACATGTGCAAAGAAATGATGGCTGGCCCAGAAAGACATGGTCTGACTGTGTTACGGATGATCTAAGATGTTGGAAGTTAGAAGGCGTCAATGCGGAAGATCAAAACATCTGGAAGAAGGCAGTTGGATCCGCCGCACGTCTAACCCCCTGAAAAGGGGAATCACAGACATTAAACTGAATGATGATGATGATGACAGTAATTTTTTGTCAGTGAGACCCCGTCCCCTTCACTTTTGAACACGGATCTACACCCATACAAGCTATATCATTCACTTGTATCAAATTCATGATGGTGCATACAACTTTTCTCACAATAAAACTCCTTGAATGTGACCCAAGATAACATCACTTCCAGTTCATTGATCTCCCTCGGGTAATCAGATCCATCGCACAGTATCCAATGGGAATGCAAGACAGACTGTGGTACCGAAATTTTGTGGTTATTACAAACAACGAATCAAGATCGAGGATCAACAAGAGATCCAATGTGAATATGGCCTAAGTCTTGCATGGGTCTCAATAGAGGAATCTGGAAGTCTGCCCGGCTGAGGGTGATAGGTGTGATCAAGGGCATGGATCCTTCTCCAAAAGTGGGAGCGGGGAAACATGACCTCACTTCACTTCACTCACTTCCAGTTTCACACACGTCCGTCAGATGGAGACGTTAAATGGCGGTCCATGGAGGAGGATAGGTTTGCAATAGTTACATGCCTGCCTCGTTACTCTCTGAACACTATTCGAGAAGAGAAGGCGAGCCTTCGCCACTGTTCATCCATGATCACTGGGATCCCAAAATTGATTTAGATCAGCTCATTTAGGTTACCGAATGAAACCTTCTGAAAAATGTTCAGCATACTCCCATGTATCATGAATGACCGACATTACACACACTTTATATGGTGGGTTACCCCTGCCAGATGATCCAAATTTGATGAACCCCTGCAAAATCAGGGGGACATATTTTCGCACTAACACCAGATAGAGAAGAGCCTATTTTCATCATTCTCTTGGAAACTACACATTCATTCAACTTTTCAAATAATAATAATAATACATGAATGAGGTGTCCAGTCAACACCAAGGTTTTTCATGATCAAATATTTATACAATAAATTGCTTCAGGAGTGCCCTTTGACATGAGTTAGGTCAAGAAGCACCAAGTACGACAGGAATGGATGCATGCACTAGCGTAGCCAAGGGAGGGAGGGAGGGCAGGGGGAATTGTCCCCCCACACTTTTGGTCAAAATGGTGTTTTGTCAGTACATTTGTGGTTTTGTAGGCGAATTTGTACAATTGTCGGTAAATTTTACGCCCTCTGCCTCCCCCCACATTCTACACCCAAGCTACGCTAGTGGTTGCATGCATGATGGTAGATTTCAGTACAATTGTAAAGTGAGAAGACCGGTAAGTGTGAAATTACATACATCCCATCCTTGAACCAGCCCAAAAAGTACAATTACATACATCCAGGGTTCCTATTATATTGCTCTAAATCCCAACATATTCGGTCTCACATTCCCCTTTCCTTGTATCTCTACACGACATGCATGGAATCACATACATTCAATCATGACTGGGTAACTCCTTGCCCAAGTGGGCAATTATGATTGTGTATATTTCCCTTTTGCCTTTGTGAAAAAGAATCCAATTCACAAAAATTAGCAAGCTCTTTAATGGAAGCTGATTGGTGGCATGGTGAGGTATAAATGTCTATACAGGAAAGCTGAATTAGGACAGCCAACAGGGGGCGGCATTCACAAATAAACTGTAATCAGAAGCAGTTAGTTTAATCATTAATGTGCAGGTTTGGGGCAAATATATTATTGATTGGTATTTCCTATTAAATTACATTTCACTCTGTTCAGTTTAAAGCTCTACTCTGAGTTGAAAGGCAATCTCTCAGAGAATGTATATGCCTAATGTCAATGATTCACTGAAACAATATATAGAGTTCAAGGAAAAGTGCAACTGAACTTGATAACAAGACTGCAACTCTGCAGTGTAATTCCTTGCCTGAACAATTGAAATGAAACATGGAACAAGTAATGGTGTCAACAAATTGAAGTTGACATTACCAAGTTATAGTGTTGTAAAGGTTGTCAGTGTTCAATTTCTGTTGACTTCATGAACTATCATGAACATGCATACCAAGAAGTATGATCTCAATTGAGGTTGGCCCAATGAAGTTATGGTGCTTACAAGGTCTTCAGTGTTTGACCTTAGTTGACTTCAGATGACCTTTGACCTCCACCAAAATCAACAGGGAGCATGTACCAACCATGATGATCACACATACCAAGTATAAAGTCAATTGAAGTTTGCACTATCAAATTATGGTAGTTACAAGGATTTCTCTGTTGACCTCAGATGACCTTTGACCTCTACCGAAAACAACAGGTGTTCATGTAATCACTATAAAGGACATACATATGAGCTTATGTATGAGCTTAATTGAAGTTTTCCTTATCAAGTTATGGTGCTACAAGGTTTTCAGTGTTTGACCTGTATTGACCTCCACCAAACAATAGGGACTATGTACTCACTATGGGTAATCCACCATCCAAGTGTGAAAAGGATCCGACCTTGCATCACTCATTTATCATGTTTATAAGATTTGTCACACACACACACACATGCACACCCACACACATGCACACCCACACACACAGACATAATATTAATATTATTAAAACAGCATTTTTATAGCGCTTTACAACAGAAGTCCTCAAAGCGCTGAGGCAAAGAGACAACATGACAAAAGAGAGGGACAAAAACAGAACACACACACACAAAAACGAAACCGCGTAAGTGTCTTTTCAACATGGATTTAAACTGGTTGACAGACTGTGCATGGCAAATGGCAGATGGTAGGTTATTCCAGATCTTGGTGGCAGCATTTGAGAAAGCACAGTTGCCATAAGTAGATGTTTTGAAGTATTTCGCTGAGGGAGTCACAAGAAGAAGTTCTGAAGAAAAGTGAAGTTGGCGAATCGGCTTGTGGATGGTAATAAGATCAGATATATACTTCGGTGCAAGAGTGTGGATGGATTTAGAAGTAACGAGAAGCACTTTGAACGTAATCCATTGTTGAACCGGTAGCCAGTGCAATTGACGAAGAATGGGTTTCATGTGGACACGACCTTTGACACGAGTGACCAATCTGGAGTTCTGGATGCATTGGAGTTTTGAGATTTCAGTGTCGGGAAGGCCATAAATAAGGCTATCGACTACATAGATTCATTTTGCATCTAGCAAGGAATTAAAAAGAAAGTTTACCTTCACCTAAAAGCGAGATATCCCAAGATTAAAAAGTGTGGTTTCCGAGATTTGTGCGTGCTTATAAAAGTCCTAAATTTCGGGCCAACACTGAACACACCCAAGTAAAAAATATGCACAGAGGAGAAGACTACTACTTTTCTGTGCGATATTTAATGCATATTAAATTTTCCTAGTTTTCACATCAAAAATCAGGGGTTAAGTATTTTTACCATTTTATGGACTAATATTAATCAGTAATAATACAATATCCATGACTGAGGTGGACATTCTGGAACATCCCGTAATTACTGGGACCGGTTCTGCAATTTTTCAGTGCAATTTTTCCGGCAATGTCCCTGCATCAACCTCGGGACAACTCGTTGCTAAAATATCAATAACTGTTAACCAAATAGGCCTTATTACTGTAGAGGTTTTTCATGTGACATCACATTACCCTCCGCGTAGGCAGTGTAACGTCGTTAAGGAGGTGGTGCATATATGAGCACACACAAAAAATACACACCAACAGCGTGCGCGTTCGACTTTAGTATTGTTGTATATGTGAGAGCGTTAGAGCATACGCGCAGATGTCCGACCGTGAGAATACGTAAAACCGAAACTATAAATTCTTCCTAGTAACAGTTTTGAAGAATTTCTGATGCTTGGAAATTGTTGTCATGCCGGTTTGTTTGGGGGGAAAAATTGCTGATGGGGAAAACCCTAGAGTGTGTTGTGCACATATTTGCGAATTAATTCCAAAATATATTCTAGAGTTAGGGCCTATGCTACCAATATATTGTGAACAATTCTGTGGCTAAATGTCCTGCTCTCTGCAGCTCAGAATTGGCTTGTTCCATAATGAATACCTAGTTTTACCTACATCATCCACAGGTGCTGTAATGTTAATTCCAGTACCAATAATATTGTCAATATTATGACCCACCCCCTATACCCCCGGCATGGTCAGTGAAAGGTGACTCTATAGTGGGTCATTTGACACAAGCTGTCAGTCACTGAAGTGACTGTGGTGTGCATCAATTCACATGTTTTGCACGACTCACACCATGCAATGACTCACCCTGTCCGGGGGGGGGGGGGTATAGGGGATGTGTCATTCATTGGACAAGTGCACTATAGGCCTATTGTGTTGTTGTTGTTATA
>JAODUJ010486101.1:0-14505 GCA_027564615.1 Psolus chitonoides
TGGCTTACTACATTTACAAGTTACCTTGCAGGTCCCCAAATAGCACCTGGGTGGAGAGGAACAGTGGATTTAAAGTGGTCCTGAGAGGTATCAAACTTGCAACCTTTCAATCTGTAGTCCGGAGCTCTACCGACTGAGCTATTCACTCTCCATAGTGCATTTAGTTGCTGAAGTTTAAGTAAGTTATATTTTGTCAAACAACAACCATGCTTGCTTTTCATCAAGTGCAAGCTTCACAAGAATTGTGAGGGGTGCATGATAAACAAGTGATACAAGACAACTTCAAAATCTCAGACTTTCGCTAATGGGCTGCAGAAATGCTCTCTGTCCACTACACAATGTTTCCTAACAGAAATTATTCCCTGTTTAGGCCTGAAAGTAGAATTTGCCTAATTAACTAGTAGGGCCCTTTCCCAGTACCAGCAAAATGAGCAAGAATGCAATAGCCAGTCTAAAACCCTGCCAGAAACCCTGCCAGAAGTTGGTCAAAATTAACCTCCTGTCAGTGCTGTTGTGTATTTAAATTAGGGTAAATGATGTCCACATTGTGTCCTTATAGTTGCTATCACGAAATGAACATGCCTAAGTTTTCAGTTATACAAATGTATTTTAGTGTTATGAATCAGCATGAGATTGCCAACATTTCTAAATTATATGACATCATCAAATGTTAGATGTTCATAAAACTGGTCATGACATAAAAGATATCATCAACCCTATAGACCACGTCTGGGTCGCATGTGACCCTATCACTCCCCCTGGCCATGACATGCTCGAAACTGTGAGTAGCGAAAGGATATATCTAGCAGGGAGATGCAGGGTCACTGAGGCGTGACGCTAACGGGATGTCCCGAACAATTAGGGGCTGTCTTAAGCGTATCCTCTGCCATTGTTGAGTAAATTCCCCCTGCTCAATGACAGCTATGGGTTAAAGAGTTAATGAACAAATACTTCTTTGTCTGTAGTATTCATGGAAATACGACATGCACTTTGCAGAGATGTGCCTGTCTTTGACTATCCATAGCAGGAATAGTTATAACCCTATAGACCATGTCTGGGTCGCATGTGACCCTACCTCTCCCCCTGGCCACGACACGCTTGAAACTGCGAGTAGCGAAAGAATATATCTAGCAGGAAGATGCAGGGCCACTGAGGCGCGAGGCTACCAGAATGTTGTGAACAATTAGGGGCTGTCTTAAGCACCTCCTCTGCCATTGTTGTGCAAATTCCCCCTGTCCAATGACAGCTATGGTTATAGAGTTAATTCATGACAACTCATGTTGATTTGTTTTTTATTTGATTTTTCAGTTTCATGTCTTGATGCGTACTCACACCATATTCAGAAAAAAAATGAAAACAAATCCGAAATCCAGGGTGCCCCAGCCGAAAATGTAAAAGATCCAAAAAGGCCACGGTTTCAGCTGTAAAAAACATTTTGGGCATACTGTAACTCGGTCATTTTTCATCTTTTAGCCTGGTTTTGGTTTCTAACTCGATGTTTTTGGGATCAGTGAAATGGAATAGGCTTCCATAGTAGAGTGAACTTTTTGATGTTTTTTTGTTAAATATTTTGACTAATCGACCAAATGATTGTATTCACAACAGAAACTGTATAAAAACAATTCAAAGTAACAACAGTTGAATCTGAATTTATTTTCCTGATGTAAATATCACATCAATGTTACATGTGGCCTAACTATATAGAACTGAATATTCAGTAAGGTAAATGATCTAACTTACTTGCAAAGCATGAACACATAAAAATGTTTAACTGTGAAAGCCTACAGTGATGGTTAACAATTGTGGAATCTGGGCCAACATGTACCCGAGTACTGTATCTTTTCGGGAAGACTTTTTTTTATATACTTTAAGCTTGCTACAAACTTACTCTTTCTAGTAAAGGCATCTGTAGGAATTCTGGACTAGTGTTGTAAAGTCTCTGCATGGAATGAGTGATGTCATAGTTGGTACAAAAATAGAAATGGTTCCACTCCAGGGCAAACTTCAACATTGACTCATAGACCTGGTTGTCCAGTCGCTGACAAAAAAACAAAAACATAATGAAGTCAGCCTACAGTATAAACTAATTTATAACATGTTTTCGTTCTTTTGGTCCAATAATAAAGCCAAACACATGATCAAAGGCAAATGGAATCTAGATGACTCGTGGTGCTTAGTTAACCCTTATCATGCTGAGCAAAATAGTAGTGATGTTCGCTGAGCCACTGAGCAAAAAAAAATTGTCCGAAAATACCCAACGTGTTAGGCTAGCTTCAGTACATAGCTACATGCATAGGCTTTTTTTCTTTTCTTCTTTCTGGTTGACAATTCGTGTCTGGTTATACATCGTGGATGTCGACAATTTTCGACATTAGCACAATAATGGTGAATACCAGACCAACCCCACATAACAACGAACTGTCTTCCAAGAATCAATATGTCCAAATGTCATCAATATCCATCATAGCACGTATGCCAGGTTATTAGCCAGAGACCTGTGAAAGCCGTGATTGAACGGCCAGTTTTGGAAAGTCACTGCCGCTGGTGTTGTATGTTCCGCACATAAACATGGAAAGGTTGCACAGCCACTTTTGAGATTTGCAATCTAATTCCCCAAATCCTGGCTCACTCTCTGATGTATAGATAGAATCATGGTACTTTGGGCATAACAACTAATGATCTGTCATCCAGGAATCATTGTCAAAATTGCAACAAAATCTATTACATGGTAACATATATGCACAGCCTATCATAACATGTATGTATCAGATTGCATCGAGTAATACAATCTGTAATTATTTTCTATTAATGACGTCAAATGACCCCTAGATGACCTTTGACCTAAAATCCTTGAACACCCTGCTTAAAAGAACTGCCAAAGTATACAACAAACCCCTTAATACTGTACCATAGAATCTGAAGGAAAATTATTTTCAGTGTTTACATAAAATGACCCAAAATGACCTTTGACCCAAAATCCCTTGAAGCACTTTTGAAGTATTATTATGATCAATCCTCAATACTGCACCACAAAATCAGTAGTTTAGGCATTTTGGGTGTTTCAATGAAATGACCCAAAACAAACCTTTTTGGTTCCTTGCCAGATGCTCAGGAAACCTATGCGGTCATGATGTTGTGTGTATGAATGTATGTGTGACCAATGCTTGTAAACAGGCAAACTCAGTGATGGTAACTTGAATCGGTCTTGCACTGGTACAGTAGGTCAGTTGTCCGTAGTGAGTAGATGAAGCTTCTTTATTTTAGTGGTGATCACATGAATATTATGCATGGGCGGGTTTTAAAGTGAATTTCTTCAAATGTCCATATCTCGGCAACCGTGTCCGATTTTGATTGAACTTGGTTTTGGAGGCATTGGTTGGAGGTGTGGTATATGTGTGGGTGATATCATATCTCATCTCATTAATATTCATGAGGATCAGGGTCAAACGTCATTCCACTAAAATGAGCTTGTAATCAGGCAGTGATGGTAACTTGGATCGGTCTCATACTTAGTAGGTAGGTTGTCCATAGTGAGTAGATGAACCCTATTCATTTCCGTGTTGATCTCATGAATATTATTGAGTGTGTGGGGTTTAAACTGAATTTCTCCAAATGTCAATATCTCGGCAACCGTATGTCCGATTTTCATGAAACTTGGTTCTGACACTAAACATGACCTAATCTGAAGGCATCACATGGACTCATAACAGATCATGTTCAGGAGAACCACCCAGTCAAGGATTGGGGGGTTGATCAGTGCTCTGTATACCCCTACTACCCTAATACGGCAGAGGTATGCACTAAACATGACCTACTGTAATCTGACGGCATCACATGGCATGTGATGCCTTCATATTAGGTCATGTTTATTTAGTGCATACCGCTATGGCACGGCTCAGGTGTATTTTCTGGTGGATGGGTCATAGTGACTCCCCTCCCGGTCATTGACTGTGTGGTTCTGAACACAATCTGAACACGAAAGCAGCAGAAGCAAAGTAGATCCATTGCTATCCACACCGAGAGAACTTAGCAGCTAAGAAAATGTTGCAAGCACTGTCGGAGATGACGAGCTAAGCTGTGAAGATAGTTAACTTAATCAGTGCTCTGAATTCGCATTTGTTCGAGCAATTATGTTTCAGTTCTTCATTTCAGTTCTTGCATACATGGCAGACATACAAGTTGAATGAGTAGGAGAAGATCGAACATTTCTGTAATCCACACTGTGATATCGAAAGGTTTGAGTTGAAAGTAACCGTATGGCAGAATTCCGTCGAGCAGGGGAATTTCGAGATGTTCTCACCCTGGATGATCCCATTGACATCGCTATTGATGAGATAGCTTCTTTGATGGAACTAAATTGTGATAGGTCGTTGAAAACTACATTTCGATAGTGCACAGTACTGTCTGAGAGGGCTATGAAGTTTTTAATGCTGTTTTGCCATTTGCCTCCACAATATTCTGAGTGTGGGGACAGAATATTTGATATCCTCCCCAATATTTTGACACAAAGGTAAAAATAAATCCTGATTTTCTGAAAAGTGATAACATTTTTTATTCCATGCGAAATATAGGCATAAGTGATGCAGAGTTCCATGCACATGTTTTATAACTCCCTTCCAGCCATGTAGGGCCTAAGCTGGTATACAATTATATGGGTTGCAATGATACAACTTGAGACCACCAAAATGCTCGCTTGGCTTCCGAGGGCTTTGCCCCTTATACCCCATCCCCCGGCCGGGCTTCCAGGGGCTTCGCCTCTTATACCCCATCCCCGGGCCTGGCTTCCAGGGGCTCCGCCTCTTATACCCTATCCCCAGGCCTGGCTTCCACTCTTATACCAATGGACCAACCATACTGGCTAGCACATGATGTGCCATGTTAGTACTGTACCTGTTCTTCATTGAGGTGTAAGTCTGTTCGATGATAGCCAATGCATTCTGTTTTCTCTATCTTCCACACAGATTGCCCATTGATCTCACCGACCTTTGACTTGCTGGTGATGACAACCAGGTAGGGTCCTACACACGATAATGAAAGAGTAACATTAGTTACCAGAGGTCACTATAAAGGTCACACACTGAACAATTACACAAAATAATGAAAGAGTAACATTTATATTAGTGATCAGAGGTCACTATAAAAGGTCAAACACTGAAATATGTAAAATAATGAAAGAGTAACATTTATATTAGTGATCAGAGGTCACTATCAAGGTCACACACTGCACAATTACACAAAATAATGAAAGAGTAACATTTATGTTAGTGATCAGAGGTCACTATCAAAGGTCACACTGAACAATTTCTTAAACAGGATTTATAGTTTCATGATCCATACTTGAATCAAAATAACATTTGGCATGTGTTTGCCATAATCAGTGCATGGTTCAGTGAAGTTCACACTTGTATATGTACATCATACATGGTCCCACATGTAATCACCTAAGATCATGCTGGCTAAACAACTGAATTTATATGACATCTTGATGATTAATATTGCTGAATAGTTTGTTATTTTATTTGCAAGGTATCACTAAGCCTTTTCCTGGTAAATGTATCACATAAATTAGAAAATATTCTATGAACTAAGTGGAGCAGGTCCGGATTTACCTTGTGGGGGCCCGGGGCCAGAGTAATGTGGGGGGCCCTCATGTAGAAGGCGTGGTCTCCAGTGATCGCAGTCCTGGGTGAGGGGTCTAAGGTCTTTGTGAAATTTCTGAATAATTAGGTACCCTCAGATGCAATCTGGTGCAACATTTAGTACGTTTTGCAGGACTGGAGTAAGGGTTTGTGGTGTCACGTGTGTGACAAGTTACGCAAATGCCGTAGAATAAAGACCATGCATCCTATAGACCCCATGTATTTATTGAAAATTTTACATGTTGACCATCAACGTACGGACGGAAAGGCATCTTATGCCTCCATTTTTTTGGACACCCAAATGTGGGATGCGCGGGCCCCGGTGGGCCCCGCCGTTAATCCAGCACTGACGTTGAGCCCAGTTAAGGGTAGCATATTCTGTACGTTGCTACATTAATAGTCAATTGAATCTCTCAACCTTTTTGCTGTAGGTTCCACCTATTACCTGCTAGTAGTCTGATGATACCCACTAGTCCACTGATTCTCTTACTGGTAACCCCTGGAGGTATTTCTGTTCCATACTCTGAAATACAACAAGAAAGCCTTGAGGGTTAGTGATTCCCTGTCATCAGATTTAAAACATGATACCATCCATGATCATGAAATGGAGGTTTACCTTGTTTGACCTGGGCTGAACACAGATGACCATTGATCTCCATGAAATAGACCAATAATTTCTTATAAATATCATATTAAACTAGATGTTGAGCACTCTGAGAGTGCATACCTACACTAATCGACAAACGCCAAACGCCAGACGCTACACCACACTTGCTAAGCACGCACATACCACCTCCTCCTTCCCTTCCCTTTCCCCCCCCCCGTTTTCCTCTCCCCTGCTTCCTTTCTCTCCTTCCACCTCCCTCCAGCCCATAATCCCTCTCCCTCACTGCTCCCCCGGCATAAAAAACTCACAAAACATCTGCCTCAATATTCTGGTTTCATTACGGGCTAAAATCGGCTACGCATTCACCTTCTATGGAAACATACTTCTCGAAAGATACAACTTGCACATAGTGGCATTGTCAATACTATCTTCTACATCAGGAGACCACTTCCTACCACATGAAACACTTTCTGGACCACACCACATCCAGAGTGTGCCAATATGTCAATAAATAGGCCTATACAAATTTGGTGGACCCACTGCGTTCGGGTTGCATAACACTGTTCTACATCATGTGAAGTGTAAGCACAACTGCTGTATAATACATATTCTGACCAGAATTCCTGTTATACAACTGGTACTATATACATGCATGAAAATTCGTCACCACATATACACTGTACTGACATGCATGAATATTCAGTGACATCTTACTGATTACAGATAAAGCAAGCGCATTAACTACAAATGTAAGTGTCATCACAAATAATGAATGAACAGGCATGGATCATCACCAGTGCTCTTCCTATTACACACAAGTGTGATTGATTGATTATCCGATTTATTATCAATTTTCCACACAACTGTGGGTATGATGGGGGCCTTCACAAGAAATATAAAGAATATTGAAGCAATTAACTAGTATTATGACTTGGATGCCCTTTCTAACAGTCTCTTCAAAGAGAGCCTTTTGTGAACTCAATAAAGCTTACCCTCTAGATCAGGGGTCGGCAAACTGTTGTTGGGCGCGGGCCAATTCAGTGATCCGTGGCATGGGCAAGGGCGGCGGAACCGGGGAAAACTGGGGGCACGTGCCCCCCCCCACTTTTCTAAAAATGTGCCCTTTTTCTACATAAAAATTGTACTCTTGATCACCATATTAGGCCAATCGAATTTCTGCAAAGTGCCCTTTGACATCGGTGCCCCCCCCAGATTCAGAGTAGGCCTACTTCTGCCGCCCTTGGGCATGGGGAAGGGGTCTAAGGGGAGGGGGTTTAAGAATTTTTTGCACAGTAAAAGTTACTCAGATGCAAAATGGTGCAATATTGTCTAACTTTTAAAAGTAAAGTATTGATGAAGAATTTTCATTTTCTTGCAAAATTATGTTGACATCGACAAGATCCTTGCAATGAAAAATAAAGTATGCATGTAATTCGTTACAGTAGGCTACATTGTACTCACCGGTCGTGATCAATAAAGAAATATTTTTCAGTCCATTCTCCTTTAAATCCCCGGCTCTCAGAATCCACTTTTCTTTTCTTAGTGCCAGCCATTTTAACACAAACAATTCAAGACACAGCTCGCGAATGAACGGAAACAGTATACTGCGTGTAGCCTACTGTAAGACAACTCATTGAACGCTGTACAGTGGATCCACGTGTACTAGTACTCGGCCTGATGTGTGTTACACGTACGCGTGCATACAGGGCCTGGTCCCGGTTACAGCTGCGTGCAGTATGGTGTAGTGGGAGTTTGTGTATACATGTGATGTGATGATGACAACAATAACAACAATAGCTCACTGATGTAAATATAAATGAACATGAAATAACTTAATTAGATCGACTGTTTGCGTGTTTCGTGTTTAGTGGACTGATTATTTATGGCGGGCCAGATTGTTGTATTTTTATGTGTAATTTAAACATCGCTCGCGGGCCGGACTTTTGACAACGGCGGGCCGGATCTGGCCCGCGGGCCGTAGTTTGCCGACCACTGGTTTAGATGAACAAGTTGGTGAAAATGTCAGAATTCTTCTCACAGAGATTTCTAATTTTGACCAACTGTAGAGAGCTCACAACTGCTGGAGTCTCAATCAAATGTTGGCCAAAATAGTTAACAGTGGCTGTACTCAACTGTCAGTTGTGTACATTAGAGCTCAAACGAACATCGAGTGTCATGTCAATTATGGCCCATTGAACATTTTGGTACAGTATAGTAGCTCCATTGAGAATTTTAAGTTACAAGCTTCGATATCTTCAGTGTTTAATTCAGACCACTAACTATGATGGTGATTTCTGTCCAGCAGTTGTGGCTAAGGTTTCTGTTGCAACACTGACTGACTTCAGTTAATTACTGAGGTTGATATAAATGATATTTCTGTTTTCTATTCACAGACTTTAACCCAATCTTTCAGAGGCATGGACACTAATAGCAATGGATGGATCACCATTGGATATGAGCAATTTCTGATGATGGTTTTCAGCATGAAGGGCTAGAGTGTGATCAATTCATCTCTGTTACAAGAAGTCTTCATTACTATTAGAAGTATAGTGGTTGACTGTTCGTCTGCCACACTGGGAGAATTCCTGGTGGGATGGTTGATCTTAAGGCCACTGAGCCGGCTCAAAGTAGGTGAAGGAATTACAAGGTTGACATTATGAGCCCAGTCTGCCACTGTGATGTATATATATTATTTTCAAATTAAATCATGTAAACTCAGAACGAATTATATTCCCTAAATAGTGCTTTATACTAACACATCGCCTTTTTATACGTCAAGAAATCACTGAATCTTTTAGTTATGTAATCTCTATAAAATCAAAAAATGTGTGTATGTCTCTGTTATGTGAGCTTATGTGTAGAGTTAAATGTTGATCATTGTCATTTCATAGTACTACACCCCAGGTTGTACCAACAACATATTATTCACATTTCCTTTCTGCTTTCTTTCTTTATTTTAAAGGTGAAGCGAAACACAGCAGATTTCCTTCAAACTTGCACAGAATGAGGGACTATATTTCAAAACCCTATACTCCAAAATGATATAAGCAAAATGTGCTACATAGTGTATGCAGTACTCGTTTGTTGCAATACTAATGTTGTTCGTGTGTCCTACGTAGTTCCAACTAGGTGAACAAATGATGTCATTTTTTCCAAACTGAGACAATTTAGCAGATTTTTGCCGATTTTTTGTTGCTTATTAGGAGGGAAATACAACTGATTATTCAAAAACTAGTTTAATTAATATCTTTTTCGATGTTTCATTTACAAATTTGTGAATTTTTACCCGAATCCGAACCTTAACTTTCTTGCAACAGGCTGTTGAAAAAGGAATGTTTTTCGCTAGTTTGAGTTTTTCTCTATACTCAAAGCACTGCACAAAACAGTTGACTCGTTTCCACTCCTCTGGGCTCCCCCTCGTGACGTCACAAACACTATTACGTTATAGTACGTTTTACTCATTCCTACCCCTTTGGAGACCAAAAATAGACGCGAAGTTTGTATTTTCTCAACACTCTACCAGTTACATTTTACAATAATTAAAGTCAGTTATACGTGTCGCTTGACCTTTAAGATAGCAATTACTCTTATGAGGTAGGCTAACTCTTTTTGTGCAGCCCCTCCTCACAACAAAATAACATAACATGTAAGTGTTATATAACATGTAAGTGTTATATTTAACACCTGGGTGTTATTGTATTATTGTTTCTATTGGAATCTAGCGATGTTACCAGGTTGGTAAATCATACACATGCCGACCGTCTAATACCGAGTTCTCATGCAATGTTTTCAGCCATAATTATCTCATTGGGCTCATGTTTTTGTAAAGTATCAATATGTCTCATTTCAAAACGAACAAATGCTCAATTTAACTCTTTACAGCCGAAAGTACGTTGATATTCGAAGTTCTGTTAAAAGGCGAATATCACTCAGACCTTGAATCCGTGATGTCCACCACCGTGACTGTGGAAGCTTCATATGGGCAGTCCGGCTCCCAGGTCGCTGATATAGAGTATGTGATAAATACGGACATGCTACCAACACACAATCAGGTAAACGGTCACTCAGTTTTTCAATCATGTCTGCAAACAATATTTTCCCAAAAATATCATGATTATACCCCAAAATTGAACAAAAATACCGATTTTAACCACACAAAATGTCCACATTTTCTATTGATTTGATATAATTTTTCAAGCTTTAGTCCTGACTTATACCTCATCACCAAGTTTAAAGGTAATCGGTCACTCAGTTTTCATCTACGTCTAAAAAACAGTGTTTCACTCAAAATTAACTATTGATACATATTTTCCACTGAAAACTCCCCCTTTTTTATTGTTTTCTAATAGAAATGTTGTAAGCGTTGCAATTTTTCGTCAAGATTTACTTCCTCACCAAGTTGGAGATGAATCGTCTACACGGTTTTGTAGCTATGCTCAAGCACCTAAATATTTAACAAACAATTGACCAAGAAGACAGATTCCCCCCAAAATTCTACTTTTCTATTATCTTAATGAATTTGTATATATGTGATGCCTGACCAGGATTGACCACAGAGTGTATGATAAACAGTTCAGTCGGCTATAGTAAACTGAAGTACAATATACTTTTTTTCTTTCTTCTTTTGACTATAAGAAGTAGGTGCTATATCACTCATTCACCCTTACATTCCATAACTTGTATAACACTTTATTGGGTGACTCTATTCTATATGACCTTAGCTGTTACGAAGGGCCATAGACATTTTATTTATCTATCTTTATCTGCAACTTTACAAGGCCTGGGAAGTCTCGGTGATCTAGGAGATGATCTAGGAGGTATTGTTAGCCAACAAATTATTGGTACGTGAACCGCCATCCCATAGTGGCACTTCGATTAGATACTGTCAAGTAATTTTTACTTTCAAGACTCCGCACGCCTAGGGCCTATGACATACTTAACCCGGGCCTGTGTGGTGCTAGCTTCTGTCATGGTTTACTGGTTTACCAAGATTGAAGCCATAACCGGTCATAGGATATTTGATAAATGTCCCAATAACTGTGTCCCTAATTTGATTAAAATAATGATTTTTCTCAACAATTTCTACAGTTAATTCTTTTGAGCTAGTTTTTGTGAAAATGTAAGCTTTTGCGACATTTGACATTTCTGCAAAATTTGACAGTTATCCACTATTCGGATCTTGAGATTGGTTTGAACAACCATCAAAAATATGACGCACACACACACACAAACTTACGACACATACATTGTGGGTGTACTCCTTTGTTCTCTCTATTGTTCAAAGCACACCCATAGTGCAGAAAACACCCACAGTGCATACACACACTTACAACCCTCACCTAAATATACACCCACAATGTATCTCTTGCAGGTACACATGAACACACGCACACACATATTTACAGCAAGTGTGCACACACGGACAGTATTTCGGGTGGACCCCCTTACTGGACCCGGGCACCCATAGGATACCACATTTCACCTAAACTGGGTTGACCTCTTGTTGTAGTTTTAGTGTGTATAGCGTCGGGTGTTTGGTTCTGTAATATGACGGTGTACACCGGCTTGCTCGTTTGATTTTTAGCGGCTGGTGAATGTTTCATTAATTTGAGAGTGTGATGACGTAATGGTGAAGGATCAAGTCTTGTAATACCATGAATAGTGTTCCAGTCCCAGCCATGTTGTGTCTTTAGGCAAGGCACTTTATCTCGATTTCCTCTGTCCACTCGAGTGTATGAATGGCTATACTTGTGAGGAGACTGGCGGTGGTGTCCAAGGCATGGCTGCGAGGGGTGAGGCAGTGGGGTAGTTGAAAGTTCACATATGGTGTTGGCAGAGCTGCCAGGGTACACATATTTTTCAGATGGTGAAACTGTTATGGTCGGGGAGGGGTAGCCAGTGGGGATGGAGGAGGGGGGAGGTGGCAACTGGATGTTGTGGGAGATCGTTCACGACATCAGCATAGCAGAAATTCTGACTGTAGGCTAAAAGCCTGTAGCAGGTTTGTACAAAGAAACATCCAACAGGGTGTAACTCAGGCCTACTGCTACTCCAAACGAACTTGAAACTTCTTGTTGCCGACATTGCAA
Organism: Psolus chitonoides; assembly: GCA_027564615.1. NCBI lineage: Eukaryota > Metazoa > Echinodermata > Holothuroidea > Dendrochirotida > Psolidae > Psolus > Psolus chitonoides. The sequence goes on from JAODUJ010486101.1 coordinate 12,336, forward strand.
CTGCTTCTGAAATATATTCCTGTGGGTGGGGTCTAAGGGGAGAGGTGAGAACTTTTTGCATAATTAAGGGTGCTTAGATGCAAAATGGTGGCATATTTTCAACTTTTGAAGTAAATTTATGTTTTAAAGAATTTTCAATGTCTTTGAATCTCGGGAGTGGGACACCCAATGCTGGAGAGACTATGTGCATGCGTAGACACGCACCGCGAGGAGGGAACTGCTAGAAGCATTTCCTTGCCGCGAGCGCGAAGTCCGAGGTCAACTTAGGGCCTTGGTGTGGTTCAGAGACAATGCCGGGGAGGGACCAGTTGGCAACGCCCCCGGAAGATACTGGGGTTTGCCAGTTTTAGATATGAAGGAAAGCAAGTTTTGAGCCTTAAAAACAAGGGTTATTCAGGGATAGAAGTGGGTTGGTGATCCATTCCTGAAACTGCCTGGGAGGATTCAACGTCCTGGGTGAGGGATCTAAGGGGAGGGGTGTACTATCCTCTTTGCAAAACTTTCGTTTATTTACATAGGTGGCTTAGATACAAAATAGTGCTATCTTTGGCGAAACTTTGAACTGATTATATGTTTAGGAATTCTCATTCTTTAGTGAATGTTTCACAATTGTTCCTATTGTTTGTTCAAAATATTCGTTCCATAAACCACCACAATGGCCATGACATAATGATCAAGATTACCAGTAGCTTCCCCCTCCTACAATATGTCCCTCCCTTCCTATCATGTATCCCTCCCTATCATGTATCCTCCCTTCCTACCATGTGTCCCTCTCTCCCTCCCTACCTATACCATGGGTTCCTATCCTAATTCGACATGTTTATAAACATAACACGTCATATCCCAAATGGAGCACAAAACTGTTGCAAAATATTTATTATCGAAACCATTGTCAACATAAATAACCAACAGTGGCATTTTTTCGAAATGGAGACGATGGCAAAGGAAATATTGCTTTTTTGGCTGTTTTTTAATGCTGAACCTCAACATGGGAATGGAAATGTTGTTTTGCCCCGCCCTAAAATGGGGACAGGAATTGTGTTTTCCCCCTCACGTCACAAAGGCTGGATACGCCACTGCTGACCAATCAGCGCACGTCACACGGTATGTAGAGCGTCTACATGCAAACCATCTGACATGTGTACACAGTTGGTGAGAAAGAGTGTTTCGCGAGACGGAAAGTAATTTCGTTGGCGAAACTTTTTTAACATATTTAACTAGTTATAATCATGTGATATCCATATAGACGGGTACACACTCGGAAATAATATAGCTAGAAAGCCAGAAGAGAAGTGTTTTAGGAAATATAAATTTTGTGTACACTATAGTTTATGGGAAATTGTTATCACAATTTCAAAAAACACGGGGGAAAATCATTTTCATCCCCGGTCAAATTTGTCACGCTTTCCAATAAATGGCTTTATCTGATGTACTATATATAAGTTATGCTAGACATTTGCAAAGTGTGCCAGATACGTGAGCATCCGAACAAAATAAAATACGTTTTTTACCACAATCTGTTCGAGGGGGGCAAGCTTCAGTGATTTTTTTTTATTGACGCCAGTTTTTCCCGTCTCTTGATTTCCCGAAATTGATAAAATTTATAAAATGCGGGAGATTTAAAATATGCATGAGAATTAGGCAGGAGAGCGGGAGATGACCTAAAACTGAGGGTAACACCCGCTCAATGGGGTGACTTGGCAGGTATGTGTTGGCACGGTCTTCATCAGGTTGCCGAAGATCAGGGGATAAACCACTTGTAAAGTCGCGTGAAAGAGCCCGTCGGGCTATTTTAAAACTATAAACCTGTATAGGCCTATATCTTATATATTAGTTTACATCTTTAGTTGATTTGCTCCCTATTTTCCATTACTTGCACGATTTTCCTGTATTTCTTCAAGTACCATTTTCCTATTAATCTGGGAATTCTTCCAGACACTAATTCCCTGAATCCATGTCAACTTAGCTAATATGAGCTAAAGTGCAAAATCAAGCACAGAACTGTTTTTGCAACTTTTTGTGCCCAGCCTTGTCGGAAATATCCGACATACCCAAACATAAATCATTAGATTTCATCTTCTACCTTTATTTATTAGACCTTAGAAGAAACAGAGTTCAGTCTGTACCTCGACGGTGATTCGCAAGGTATTCTGAAAGACGGAGATAATGC
>JAODUJ010487211.1:0-12828 GCA_027564615.1 Psolus chitonoides
GCCACTAATAGCCTATTGGCAAACTGAAGTCACTACTTGTTTTATGTAGAGGGTGTCTTGGGACGAGTTGTATGTTAGGACAATAGCAAATGAATATATTTTTTTCACTTAACCCATTTCCTGCCAATATCGCAAATTTGGCGACATGGGGACAATTGTTTTCAAACATTTTTTAAACCATCATCCAACATCCCCCTAAGCTCAAAATAGGCTTATTATGAAGATAAGACACAGGACGAATATTTAAATATAATTTGATGGGGGTCTATTGTGGACAACATTTTCAATATTTTTTTCGAAAATGTGGTAACCTTGACCTTGAATTTCACGCTTCAGTGACCACATTTTCCAAAACGAATCCAAGCCTTCATGTTAACGGATAATCGGTCTGTAACTTGTTCAAATATTGTCCCCTGCTTTTGATTTCCAGCGTTATAGCTTTATACCTTTCGGGGTTTGGAAATTATTAGAAAAATGAATCGAAAAAACCTCGATTTGTCGCCATTTTGAGACCATTTTGAGGCTCTCGTTTGAAAACTCATAATTTCCAAAGGCAATACCCTAGGCCTCTGATTTGTGGCTCAAAATATGCCCAATTACATTCCTCGTTTCCTGGTATTTTGTGTAGGGTATAGTGCCATCATAGAGAAAGTTACGAGCCCATATTGCAAAATGCCCATGATCGGATCAGCGCCATTTTGGATTACACACTAATTCATTGCAAGCTATCAGAGGTAGACGTACCAGGTAAATTGAATTAAAATTATTATATACAACCTGGATAATAGTAATTTAAAATTAATAATGAGTTCTAGGATGTTTAGGGAACACCCTGGAACAATTATTAGGCCTCTACACATGAATTGTATGTGAAATTTTTGTCTTGGGAAGATAGGTCCAAGTTAGGTTAGGCCTAGCTTTTCCTCAACTGTATAAATCCCATTGACATTAAAAATAGCCTATTTTGCCTCATAATCACCGTGTACAAATTGGAATTGACCTTTCCTATTTAATGAAACAGCTTCTGATAGCTTCTGACCCTTTGGGGATTTTATAGAGAATCTGGCTAAAAATTTGGCAGGAAATGGGTTTAACAAGTTCGATCAGATAGATCTCGGTAGCTGCGGGCCAACGTTTGTTACCAACGAACGGAGTGATTACTTGTAGGCAATGATCATGCAAGTGCTTTGTGTAATATCGCCGCCGATTTGGCAACGATTGTTACTAACATATTTTGCAACGTTTGTTACTAACGGACGGAGAGACACGATGGTTTGAAGAGCTACTGCCCGCTGTTGAATATTGCTGAATAATTCATTAGTAGGTCACCAGTGGAGCCATCTTCGGAGCCGTTTTTGATAAGAACCCTAGCTGATGTAGCCTTCTGTGATTTGAAGATGACTTCGGGAAAAAATTCCCTCAATATCAGGAAATCTATCAATCACGAAGTAGGCTATTGTGAGCTCTGAAATCTCTGGACTTGATAGGATCAGACTTTGGTCGGTAGTGAATCGTTTTCATGAGCGCTCAACCGTCCCACTTCCCAGAACACATTTGGGGAAACCCAAGGCTATGTCCATTTTGAGAGAAACTTCTCAGACATATAGTCAAATATGGATGGACTGGGGTAACCGCAGCCAAATGTGGTAGTCAGAGAGGTAATCCATAAACACATTAGGTTTTTACCCATCTTTCAAATGAGAGAAAACGTTCATATTTTGGGGAAAATCTGTAAATGCTATTTAATTGAGTTGGGGGCACAATTAGATACAGAACAGAGTAGCTGTATAACCCTTTGGACCAGGGGTTCCCTACTGGGTTGCATGAACCCCCAGGGGGTGCGTGAGTGAGTCCATCCCAGGGGGTTCGTGAGACGTTTCTGAAAGTCAAAACTAGAGTACTTTTTGTTGAACTAAAAGCTGATTATAATTAAGGGGAGAGGGGGGGCTAGATATCACGGGGGTAAGTTGCCAAATGTCCATTTACGAGCAAACTATGAATCAACTGCCAGAGGTTAACGTGGATTATGTTACTACTGTGCTACCTAGTCCTTGTTACACGGGAACCGATCTTCCATGTGTCTCAGCTCGTGTCTCAAAAAATTGAGGGTTCGTGGATAACTTTGACATCCACAGGGGGTTCGTGGGGGGAGGGGGGATCAAGTTAGAGAACCCCTGCTTTAGACCATGTCTGGGTCGCATGTGATCTTACCTCTTCCCCTGGCCACGCATAGCTCGAAACCGCCAGTAGATGCCACGAATTTCGATCATCGGGATGCAGGGGTACTGGAGCGTGACGACCCCGGGCTGTTGCGAACAAAAGGGACGGACACAAGCCTCCTCTCAATCATTATCGCGCAAATTCCCACTGCTTAATAATGACACCCATGGGTTAGAGTAGGTAAGTGGAAATTGCAATTTCCAGAACACTAATTTGTAAAATAAAATACTGACTATATACTTTTAGGAAAATCTGTATTTTTGGTCAATATTAGAAAATATATTCTATTTTAAAAATATCATCTAAAAGTGGGTGGACTGGTAAACCTTAGCACGTGATTGAGAGGCAAACCACGACAACAACTTTGACGGCTTTGACATCATGACGGCATTGCTACCGTCAATATTTGTCCTAATAAATAATAGAAATGTGGAAACTTCAACAAAAAACTTCAACGATAGAAATGAGAGTAAAACTCTAAAGCTTGCGAGGCAATTTTTTCGAAAAATATGGGTCCGTATGCACAAAGCCGGTTTAGTTAAACCTTGGTTTTAGCCTAACCTCGGGTTAATTAGTTCGAGGATAAAATAATCGGTGTGCAGGATAGGTTAACGAACCCAAGACTAACCCCGTGTTAAGCTAAACTGGAATTCAACGCTATTCCTCGGTTTAACCTAGTTTTAGTCCCTGGTAATTCTATTATTAGACCCCTTTACTCCGCAGGGGCGCAATCCCTTTCCTGGCCGCGAGGGTTGTTGATCGTGTAATATTGTTGCCATTGTCAGTACAACGTTTAACGCTTCGTCACACGACGAAAACTTCAGTGATGGGCCTATGGCAGAAACTGATATAGCGAGAAAAAGGATCGGAACACTGGAACTACGACGACCCCCGGCCCAAATGAGATTTCCAGTCTGATGATTTTCTTCACACTGGTTTAGTGGAACTATAGGGACGTTTCTGAGTCTCTAGGACACCCACACAACCCTTGTGAGTAAAAAGAAATGATTTTTAGGCATGCCAAGTTAGTTTCTCTGATGTTAGGGAAAGGGATGTCTGGAATGTCAGTCCCATGGAGACCCACAGCAGGTTGACTGGTTGACCTTGGTACAGACTGGTACTAGGGGGCGTATTTCAGAGCCTAAACAATAAGACTGAAATATCATCGAAACGAAGAAGTATAAAGGGAAATCAATTTGTGGACTCCTTTTAGCTTTGAACAGTTTTTTCCCGAACAAAATAGGACAATGTTCTATCGAAATACCATTTTTCAAACCTAAATTTGTTACTATGAGTCATCGAGCAGCGGCCGCGGAATTAACAAAAATGTGCAAGAAAATGATTGCTAACTTTTGATGTACTCACCCGATTTGACCTTTTCGAAGTGCTATCAAATGTGGTCACCAGTCAACCTACACAATTTGAAATTCACATTTGTTACGCTCTAGGTCATAAAACCGGGTCACGGACTTTGCCTAATACGGCTATTTGAGGGTTACTGATGTTTATTGTTCCAACTCCTGTTGACCTCGGTAATGAGATTATCGACAGATGTATGAGGTGAGAGGGCAATTCGTTCGATCGAACAAATTGGAAACTACCGTAGCTTCAGAGAAAGATAGTTGACATGGCATGGTCGTTATATAATTTGTGTTTCCTGAGATAAACAGATGTCAAGGTCATGTGACGTCTCTCATATCCTCAAATCTATTCCACCCCAAAACCTGCAGTGATATCGCAACATGGGCTAACGGGCGACCCTGTCCCAGGGGCAGCTCAACAAATATAGTTTATTCCCCGTGGCCCTCTAATTACAACTCTGGTAGAAGGGCGAAGATACTGAAAACATCAAGTGAAATACGTTTGGGTTCCCAGTCTAGAAACTGAAGTAGGCCCGCATACATAGTCTAGCGCCCACACCAGGTTTTTAGACGTGTGTGGTCTATTAAATTATTCTAAAATAATGACTATGAAACATCACAAATAACCAAAAACCCTGGAGCTTCGGAGTGGGGGGGGGGGGTCATTGGCCCCCACCGGGGCTTAACCCCTGGACCCTAATTAGGCCCTACGGAGCTTTGCGCTCGGTGGCGCGTTCGGCGCCAACATTAGTAACTACCGGTGCCCCCCTTAGAAGTTGTTGCCCATAGATTCAAAAGTCTCACGACGTTGCCACTGTAAACTACACCTTTTAGATTCAATTAAACAATATGATAAGGACTCAGAAAATGAAAGAAACGATACCGGTAGTGGATATTTGACTCAAATGAAATAACCACAGAATCAATTCTTCCTAAAAATGTCTTACATTTATCGAAAATAGATCTAAAGTATGCCAAATTTGAGATTAATGCAATTATTAGTCAAATTTTGGAGCGGCATTTGTCATTTGTACAGTGTAACAAAATAAACCCAACAAGCCCTGTTTACTATCGAAAAGGGGCATGTTTTACTATATGCCCCAGGAATCAATTAATCGACACAGGCTCCAGGATACCTCAATGAGCCTTCATTGGCTTCCTAAACCCGTAGATAATAAACTAAACTAAATATAACCGCTCATTGTTACTTTTCAAAACACGAATGTCACTTTTGGATCATGTATAACCCTGGTTCTTAATAGGCGTGCCCGCTCAATCTGGCCCGCGATAAGATGTAAGCAGAAGAAGAAAAAAATCAACGTTTTCAATTTCCACAAATGTTGTTATGTGTTGTCACTTGTCACGTGTGCCATATAATATTGGACGTTATAACCCAAATTTCATTGCGCGTTTCGCGCACAGTAGTCCTTTGTTTCTTTCTTGCAATGTAGTCTCACTTTGGCCAATTGTACTGTTTATAACCGATGATCGGACATTTTAACCCCAAAATTTCGCATGCTTTACCGTAGTAGGCCTAGAGTTCTTTCCTTATCTTGTCAATGTTTATGTTCAGACGTTATTTTCTTTGCGCGCTACGCGCGCAGTGGCTCTTACGTCTATTTTCTAAAGTTGATCTTAGGAGTGCTGGATGGTTGCAGTTAACAGTGGAAAATCGTGAACAATGAGTAACTAGAATTTCTGGTAGGGGGCACCTGGGGCACCGATAATTTGTGAGGGGGAACGCTCCTAGCCACCCCGTGGCTACACCATGCTAGAACAAATGCCCGGATGTCGGTCTTCGAGGCGCAAAAGGGATCTAACTCTGAACAAATCCCTACATATGTAATTGAAACGAGGGGCGCACTTCAACAAGTATACCACTGCATGGTATGGAGAGTCTCGAAGAGGGACGTATATGCCTCTCCTGCCCACATATTGGACGAGACGGGATACGGTATGGTACGTTTTATCATCGCGGCATATATCGCCGTTCAGTAAGTGACACAAACGGGACGATGTTTTGTAAGGCATTTGACCAATACTGAGAATTAGGCACCCGGGGGTTGAACTATTCTGTGGGTGAGAGAAGTGGGTCCTCATTGTATACAACAATCCCACAGCACATGACCGTTTTTCTTGAAAATATTCCTTTGCGTGTATGCCTATCCCCCCCCCCTATCAAACTAACAGGACACCCCAACATATGTATACACGCGTTACCCTGTGGTCCACGCCACTCAATCATATCATTTTACACGTTTCTTTTTCTCTTCGATTTTTGCATCGATTTTTTCTTACTAATATTTTGTCTTTACCGTGGAGTTAAACTTCCTTCTAAATAAACCAGTATAGTTTCAGCTATTTAACCCACGTTTTATAAGCTAAACTACCTTTGAGCATACCGACAACTAAACTCTGGTTTAAAGATAACACGTGGATTAGCTTAAGCTAAACTGCTGCTAAACTTGCTTCATGCATACGGATCATGATGTCTAGCATGCAGTGCATAGCTACAAAATGATTTGCAAACTTGTCCACGGTCTTGATTTTGTTGTTGATGTTGATGACAACAGTTGGTGTTGAAATGGCACCGGGAGCCTAAGATGGTGAATGCTCAGCCTTGACAAGAATGATCGTGAGGCCAAAACGCCTGCACGCCATCGTAAAGCGGTCCGTTATGCACTGGCTGTCGTCATAGAAGTTTGCAGCCAGTGCCCACTCATCAGCAAAGAGGAACTCGCGTATAAATGACGTCAGACACTTTGGTTTTAGCTTGGAGTCGATGCAGATTGAAGGGTTTCCATCAGTGCGAAACTGAACGTACACCAATCTGTAAAAGAAGGCATAATACAGCATTGCCGCGAACATGGTGGAGAAGAGGGTGAGAGGCGGCACACATCCCTGCTTCACTCCGTTGTTCACTTGGATTGGGTCAGATGCATCCCCATTTCCCAGAATCCTTGCCTGCATGCCAGTGTGAAATGAAACAATTAGGGCCGTCAGTTTTTCTGTGCAGTTTTTCTGTGTCATTCCGGTTAACATTGTCAAATACCTTGGTAAGATCAACGAACACCATGTGACGCTCATGATTATGCTCTCGGTGTTTCTCCAGCAACTAGCAGATTGCAAACACCATGTCACTTAGTCTGGCCTGCCCGAAAACCACACTGTGATTCAGGGACAATGTAGTGTATGCGATGTGAGGGGTGAATATGTTTAGGAAAACTATGGCAAGGACTCTCCCTGCGATTCGCAGTCATATCCACAGTGATTGTCACAGGATGTCTTGCCTCCTTGCTTCTTGAAGGTGTGCACGATGGATAGATGGATGGATCTTTTAAGTTTTGGGAAACTTCGCTGACCATTCATATAGATTGGAGCAGGGATGTCAGTTTCTCCCAAACTGCTTTGTCTCCATTATTGGGGATGTCTGCTGAAATGCCGTCTCTTTGAGGTGCGCCTTTCCGGACGTTGTCTGCCTCAGAGCGTTTTCAGTCTCGTCACTGAGGGCAACGGCGGATCCAGAAGATGATCTAAGGGGGTGGGACGGACGTCCCCATTGAGATTGTTTTGCTTATTTAAAGAGGCTCAGATGCAAACTGGTGCCAAATTTTTCATCATTTGAGATACCTCTATGGCCGTAAAGGGGGAAGGCGGTCGCCCCGCTGGATCCGCCCTTGACTGGAGGGGGGATCTGCCAATGGTTCCTTTATTGGTAGTTGAGGTAGTGATGATATTGCCTCTTCGGATATGGTTGAGTCTCTGTTCAGAAGAGTGTTGAAATAAAAGTATGTCAGTCTTTTCTGTTAACAGTGATGACTGGTCAGAAGAGCGATGGGGATCAAAACTGATACCTTGGGACTGTATACATTGCGAAGGCCATCTTGGACTGTTTTCATGTCATTTTCATTTTTTCAGTGGCTTCCCTCTTACTGATTTATTCTTCCGGGCTAGCTGGATGTTCATCTTGCTCCGGAGCAGGCGATGGTCAGACCAGCACTCAGCTCCCCTCATGCAGCGTGTGATGTGCACGTCTCGTCTTTCATTCTGGCGGACAATGACGAGTCAAACACGGGTAGGTGAGTTGAGTGAGGGTGTATCCTTGTGTTCTTGAACTTGAACATGCTGCTCGCACGGCGACAGCAGCATCAAAGCATTAGAGTTGCACTTGCTAGTTTCAGAACTTCCAAGGATGTTAGGCCAGGAAGGGCAGTCCGCACCTACCCGTGCATTGAAATTCTCAAGGATAAAGATATTATCCTGACTGCTGACTTTCGAAGGAGACGAATCCTGACGATGAGAGCCCCACGTCGCTCTGGTATGTCACCTCTGTCTAACAAAGTCTGGATATTCCATGCCCCGAAAGACGAGATATCTTCACTTTCTTATTTATCGTCTTTCGACCGCATGGTAGAAAGAATGGAGGTAGGAGCCGTTTACTGCCTGGTGCGTTGAGGATCAGGTTCTTTTGATATCCTTTGGTCTTTTCTTCCCCTTGTGGGGAGAGCAGTGATGTCCATAAAAAGTTTGCTCTGTCGCTATGAGTGGATACGGTCATCGCATCTGATAACACCTGTTAAACTGGTAATCACCAATGTTATCATTCAAGAACGTCACGTGTCAGCACAAAACGATTCACGCGTTTACTTATGACCACGAAGGGTCGCCTTTTTAAATGAGGGAGAAAGAAAGTAACTTGTAATCGAGTTAATAATAAACTCATAGTTATATTAGTATATTGTTGGAGCTAGGAGTATACCATGGACTTCCGCGCGGGCGGGTGGGGCTTTGGTAGTAGGGTAGGGATAGAATACAATTGTTGTGGGTATTACCATGCTTGAATTTGGAAACATCATATTCGTCCATTGACTATGCTAATATTGGCAGTTTAGTCTTCAAGAGTAGTTATACTGGAACCACTACTGTGAGGGTGTCCTCCTCACTCTTGTTTCCGAAGTATATTCGTAGCTGTCTCTACTCTCGGGAACTCAGTGCGCCATAGGCCTACTGACAGGAGCTCACCAATGTACACTAACTACAACAACTCAGAAGTAAAAATTATAATGATGGTTACCATGAGAGAAGATTGTATTCTTGAAAGCGACATATAAAATACGGCTAATTATTAATAAATAAAATGATTATAAAGTACGGTTAATTATTACTAATGAAAGCCACACATAAAAGTATGGTCAATCATAATTATGTTTGCACCATATTTGTATTAGTCTTCCTATTATCCTTATTACAGAGGATTTGTACATGATTTTAAACCAGTAAAGAAGCAAATCATTCTACGATGAGGTTCGTGAACAGGGCAACATTGTAAAATATAACTAGGTAACTATAAACACATAATCAAACGAGGACGAATACAGACAACTTTATTGCGCGGGAACTTTCAGAATGCTCACCGCAGTCGTTGACATTGCATTATTCAATAATACTAGTGAATAATCTGGTCATGCTTTATCCACTATATATAAGTACCCAAGGGCTGGGTTTCCAAAAAGGATCTGTATGAAAAACAACCACTTTCTGTCTGTGTATAATTTCTACTTATGAGTGTTGATCCAACATTGGACTGAATTTTATCAGCACCCATAAATCTCGGAAACGGCACTTTTGAATTTCGAGAAATCTCGCTTTTTAGCGTAGGTAATTTTGCTGTTCATCTAGTGCGTTCAATTGTGCTTTTCTCGAACTCCAGGTACAATGAATGAGGTTTTTTGTCATTGATTTTACGATTTATAGTATAATATAGCTAATACAATTATTTTCAAATATAATAATTTTGTGTATACATATATAAATATATATAAATATATATATATATATAGAAAACATTTTATGCATTTTAAACACAATAATATATAGCGCGTTGTACGCGCGGCGATGTCTCAAGCGCTTAGAATTATTATCCTCACTGGTTATTGGTAACATGTCAGAGCGGCACACAGAAGTGTGCACTCTCTTCCTGAAGTTATTCCTCACTAATGTGCCTGATTCGACTGTCATCGCACACGCTATATAAGGCCTTCTCAACTGGCGGCCCACTAGCCATATCGGCCCACGGCGACCTAAAAAGTGGCCAGCAGTCGTATATAAATTTTACAAATATATTTTAAAAAAATATGCAAGTAGAAAAGGAATGAAAACCATAACAAAATATTTACCGAAAAACTAAAAAAGAAATATTATTACAAAATCTTAGCACTCTGTTCCATTTCAAATGGACCTACATTTAACTAAATTTGGGCCTACTAAAACTTTGTCCGTCATCAGCAATCCCATTATCGATTTGAAATCTAGATTCTGAATTTGACATCGATATGCATTTTAGATTGATGTATTTCAATCGTCAGTCAGGTGTTTCGATATCACCAAAATGATTTTTTGTGGTTATATTTGTTCATGCAAAATATCTCTGAAATGTTAGTGAAAACCTGCAGCTTCCAGGGTGATCTGCCACCAGGGGCCCTAGTAAGTGACCCGCGACAAGTTCAATATTGTTCAATTTGGCCATAATCATAAACTAGTTGAGAACCCCTGCGCTATATTTTGCAAGTTACCCGTATCTGACAGATACACAACTTTATACAACATTATACAACAGAGTAGAAAGCATGTTTTTATATATGTATCTTTTTTTTAAACAAAGTGACATGGGTAAGGGCTAACCCATATCTGTTACACTGTAGGGAGGCAACCCTCATGCACAAAGAGCCAGGAAAAAGAAGAAAGATCCAGCTTGTTACTCCTACACTTAAAAAGCTGAAGATTGAAAGTGGGTGGGAACACATACTGGTGGAGCATATTCCAGGCACGCGAAGTGCGAAGAAAGAAAGAGCGAGCATATTTTAGTGACGCTAGAACCAGCAGCCACTTTATAAGGAAAGTGGCTCCTGGTATTTGAGGAAACATGAGCAATTTGGGGGAACCAGGAACCACTTTGTGGGAAAAGTGGCTCTTGGTATTGGAGAAAACATGAGCAGTTTGGGGGAACCCGGAGCCACTTTATAAGGAAAGTGGCTCCTGGTATTGGAGGAAACATGAGCAATTTGGGGGAACCAGAAGCCACTTTATAGGAAAGTGGCTCCTGGTATTTGAGGAAACATGAGCAACTTGGTGGAACCAGGAACCACTTTGTAGGGAAAGTGGCTCCTGGTATTGGAGAAAACATGAGCAGTCTGGGGGAACCCGGAGCCACTTTATAAGGAAAGTGGCTCCTGGTATTGGAGGAAATGTGAGCAATTTGGGGGAACCAGAAGCCACTTTAGGAAACATGAGAAATTTGGGGGAACCAGAAGCCACTTTATAGGAAAGTGGCTCCTAGTATTAGAGGAAACATGAGCAAGTTGGGGAACCAGGAGCCACTTTGTAAGGAAAGTGGCTCCTAGTATTGGAGGAAACATGAGCAATTTGGGGGAAGCAGAAGCCACTTTATAGGAAAGTGGTTCCTGGAATTGGAGGAAACATGAGCAGTTTGGGGGAACCAGGAAAGTGGCTCCTGGTATTGGAGGAAACATGAGCAATTTGGGGGAACCAGGAGCCACTTTATAAGGAACGTGGCTCCTGGTATTGGGGGAATCATGAACAATCGTGATAAAGTGCCATGCCCACATTGGGACACCACGCAGTCATCGGGTTAAAAACCACACTCGGTTGACGGTGATAATCGTTATAAAGTGCCATGTCCACATCAGGACACCACCCCAGTGGTCGGGCTTGAAACCACCCTCGGTAGAGGGTCCCAATCGTGATACAGTGCCTTGCCCACATTAGAACACCACGCAGTGGTCGGGCTTAAAACTACTCTTGATAGAGAGGAGAGTCGTGATAAAGTACCTTGCCCACATTGGGAAACCACGCAGTGGTCGGTCTTGAAACCACCCTTTGTAGAATGTGCCAATCGTGATAAAGTGCCATGCCCACATTGGGACACCACGCAGTGTCGAGCTAAAACCACCCTTGATACAATGGACACTCGTGATGAAGTGCCTTGCCCACATTACGACAACACTCAGTTGTCGGGCTTAAAACCACCCTTGGAAGAGATGGGTAATCGAGATGAAGTGTCATGCCCACATCAGGACACCACGCAGTAGTTCGGCTTATAACCACCATTGGTAGAGGGTGCCCATCGTGGTGAAGTGCCATGACTACATTAGGACACCACGCAGTGGTCTGGCTTATAACCACCCTTGGTAGAGAGGGGTAATCGTGATAAAGTGCCTTGCCCATATAAGGACACAACGCAGTGATCGGGCTTATTACCACCCTCGGTAGAGGGTGCCAATCGTGATAAAGTGCCTTGCCTACATTAGGGCACCACGCAGTCGTCGAGCTTAAAACCACCTTGGTAGAGAGGGGTAATCGTGGTAAAGTGCCTTGTCCACATTAGGACACCACGCTGTGGTCAGGCTTATGACCAGGGGCGTGACTCGAGGAGGAGTTGGGGGTGACCAATCCCCAACTGGAAGAAAATGTGACTCTGGCAGGGCACAAATTTATATTTCGCAGGGCAAACCTGCCAAATAAAAAATATATATTATAAATTATTATAACCAGAAGTCTTAATATTCGCAACATTTTTTTAGGAATTGATAATAAGTTTGGAACTAAAATAAAACAATAGAAAATAAATTAACATACTAAATAAAAAATAGTGGTCGATTCCCGTCACTCACTCGCCCTACACAGAGGCTCCCAATCACTGATATGTTTTGACCCGATAACGGGTCCCGTTAATTTTGTGAAGCCAATGATACATGATATGCAGTGATAACAATTATGAACAGGTTGCTATCACCTTCTCAGTACAAATAAACAAGTTGCTACCACCTTTCTCTATACAAATGAACAGGTTGCTACCACCTCTCTCAATACAAGCAAACAGATATACAAATAGTTGAAAATACAATATGAAAAATAAGAAAACATGTCTTTTTTCGATTATATGTTGACAATAGTCAATTTCCAGATCATGAGATTTCAAAATTGAAAATGTTTAGATGCAACTTGCAAGGCATGAGGAGTGCCATTTCCAGCAATCTAGGAAGCATTTTCTGCAAACAAAATATTGTAGGCTACGCGCCAACCTATGGTGGCGCTCCGCTTAGATAGTGGGCCCCTAGTATTCAGTGACGGAATCAGTGTTTATTTCCTTTAATTCTTGTACCATGGAGTCACAGGGCACTGACTGATTTCGCAGGGCAAAAATACCTGACCCCCCCCCCCCCCCCAC
>JAODUJ010488321.1:0-21133 GCA_027564615.1 Psolus chitonoides
GGTTATCAGAGGTAGACGTACCAGGTAAATCGAATTAAAATAATTATTTACAACCTAGATAATAGTAATTTAAGATTAATTATGAGTTCTAGGATGTTTAGGGAACATCCTGGAACAATTTTTAGGCCTAAACATAAATTGTAGGAAATGTTTGTCTTGGGAAGGTAGGTCCAAGTTTGGTTTAGGCCTAGCTTTTCCTTAACTGTGTAAATCCCATTGACATTGAAAATAACCTATTTTGTTTGCCTTTCTCTATCTAATGAAACAGTTTCTGATGACTTCTGACCCTTTGGGGAATTTATTGAACACTGCTGGAAATAGTTGGGTAGGTAAAGGGTTAAGTAACCCTATCAGCAGAGCAGATCCACAGTGAGGTGCGGTACAGTCATAGCCAGACTGGAGTGCTCAGGCATTACCTTTTTTCTGTAGGAAGCGAGATACACCATATATTGGGCTATCGTAAGAATACGACGGTTCTCTGTCTCACTGATTTCGACAAAGGTGTCGTCCTCTGAATCACTGGAGGCTCCTACCACCCATAGGCAATGAAATCACTCCTGAAAATATCAATTATCACATGCAAACATGGAACGCCCCTCCTAGAATTTTCTGTGGAATCCGCACACAACATCCCCCACTCAGTCATTACCCACTACAAATGTAATCATTTTCTCGCCAGGTTCGCCAACGATCACAAACAACCAGCAAAGGTCCCCCCCCCCACTAATTTCTCTTTTGATTTACAGTAAAACCATAAGTCTTCTGCCGTACGCAAAACGGAAAAATATGCCGGGATAACGAGTTGTTGACCAGTTCGCCCAGATAACATCGATTTAACAAAAATATGTTAAACGAAAAAATAAATTGTCATCTCTACTGATTTCATGCTGTCAACGTTATCTGATTAAAGTTTCGATCAATTAGAGAATAGCCTCACTGTAGGACTAATCACCGAGACTTCCTCGTTTAAATTTTCAAACAGAAAGTATGTTTTACAAAACGGAAAATGGCAACATTACAGACGGAATTTTCACAACAAAAAAAATCATTTTTGTAAGAAAACGAGGAAGAATAACGGAAAATGCCAACACGGATTTTGCATTTTACAAAACGGTAAACTTATTGCTTTAGTCTTTAGTTTTTTTTTCCATGAATGATACCAAACTTCATTAGAAGTACCGTAGTTATACTCATATAAAATTGGATTTGGTAGTCAAGAAGGTGCTCATATTTCTATTTGAAATTTGCACCATCATAATCAATTTGGGTTTACTGGTACTAGTCGACGGTCGAAAAGAGTAGAGATGCGTCAGTGGTAGTGGTAAGTGCGTAGAGGTGCGTAAGTGGGATTCCAGTTCGAAAATGTAGGCCTATAGTAAAGTTACTCCCCTTACTGCCTTATATCAAAATAGGTCTACTTTATATATCAGATTGCGCACACACGTGTGAAATCTATACAGAGTTCCTAAACCTAGACCTATTTATAACTATATTTTCCTCAAATTTCCCCTGACATTCAAAATCGGCATTTGGTATGCGCGCTCCGCGTGAGATTATGCGTAGCCGTGTGTCAAATAAATATGCAATGATTTAAAATTATAGACTATAGAAGATATGAGAAAGACTCAGACAGTTCGATTCTCCCTGCCCCCCCCCCCCACCATCACCATTTGTTCCCCTCCGCTGTCACGGCCTCCGCTTGTTGCCTCGCCAGAGTCGAGTACCCCTAGTAGCCTACACCACCATCGGGAAAAACCTGGTGTAAGTGTGCAACCACTGCGATATTCCTATATATTATTTGATTTCCCCCAGTTCTCATCTTGACTTTGACCATCAATTTACTTTTGACCGCAATCTAGCCAAATCCTTCCCGCCCTCCCCAACAGCCTTGCCGTCCGTCCTAGAGAAGTACATTATCAACAAAAGCATGAGCAACATAATTCTTGGTTGTGGAGAAAGTATAGGCGCTACATGTAGTAAATCCTAAACA
The DNA here is from genome assembly GCA_027564615.1 of Psolus chitonoides. Lineage (NCBI taxonomy): Eukaryota > Metazoa > Echinodermata > Holothuroidea > Dendrochirotida > Psolidae > Psolus > Psolus chitonoides. The sequence goes on from JAODUJ010488321.1 coordinate 1,991, forward strand.
AATATTTACGATAGGCCTACTGCTGTGGCGTATCCAGAAATAGTTAAATATGGGGGGGGGGTGCCGAATGCAGCCTTGCGGGCAATAGGCACGCCAGAGTTAGGGGCTCTGGGGACATGCTCCCCCATAGAATGTTGAAAATTGGAAGGCATTGTCCTGCAGTCTGAGGCATACTGTGGGCCATATTCTGATATCCCACTAAGTGAGATTTCCTTTGAAATATGCCTTTTCCTGGGTCTGCAAACGGGGGGAGGGGGCGTACGCCGGCTCCGCCCATCTGGGTACGTCACTGTAGCCTACTGGGTTAAATAATGATTGAGTTGTGTGAAACAGACATCTACCGATATATCGTATCGTAACATTGGCAGTCATATGACATTATTCAGACAGTGTTTGATGAGTTCTACAAAGGTTATTCAACCAGAACCCAAAAAAGTAAAAAATGAAAAGAAAAAAAACATACACAGCGAACGAGGTGGGATTTGAACTCGCGTCGCGAAAGGTCGCAAAACCGTAGTCCATCGATCTACCTGCTGGGCCAAAAAGGGGGCATAAAGGACTACCCATTTGGGGTAAAAAAAAATGAAAAAAGGGGGAAAAGAGGGGGAAGAGAAAATGCGATTTTCCTTACTTTGTCGGATTTGAATGAAACTTGGTGGGTATGGACTTTAGTTGGTGCTGAACAACATGAGGGTCATTTCAAGGTCATCCGAGGTCAACCAGACATGGTTTGTGCAATTTTTCCAATCATTGAAGGTCAATATTCATAATTATTCCGGGGATATACACGTGGACGGTTTACCGCCTGCACATGTCTAGTTTGTTACTAGTTTTGTGTTGACTGCACAGCGCAGCTGCTTCATCTACCCCATCGTGCTCAAGCGCTTTACAGATATTAGCTTGATCATGAGAAACCGGTACATTCTCAGCTCTCTGACAATCCAGGAGAGTAAGTTACAGCTGCTATGCAGCAGGCATACCCCGTATGTGTCGTTTTCAGTATCAGGGGACACTGTTTTGATGGCCCGAAGGAGAAATTATGCCCCTCTCTCATTGTTGGAGCAAAAGTAAAGGGAAACAAAATATATTTATTTAAAAGCTTTTATTCAATGATCAGCTACCATGATCCATTATAAGCATAAAACAGTGACATGAAAAACAAGTGTATGTAAATATCAACCAACAACAGCGTGCCCACAAAAGTGTGTGTCAATACGGAGCAGAAAGACAGTGATTAGAAAAGTATAAATATATATATATATATATTGAATACGCTGTTCAAGGTAATGGGTATACGAGGTAATTATATAAGGGCGATTCCACGCAAGGAGGGACATGACACCCAAATTTGAAAATATTTCTGTCCATGTTTTTTGCTTTTAATGTATGCCAACATATCCAGAGTCCTAATTCTGCACTGTTCTTTCCAAATGATGGGGTAATTTTTCCCAAAAGGGAGTGAAATTATTGGAAATGGCATGACTCTGATGATGTGAAAGCAATCTGTCTATGTCAATAGATGACGAAAACAGGTCAGAACACCTCGAATACTGAAAAAATGTCCAAAAACCCTCCAAAAATGGCTGTCATGCACTCTACCTCAACATAAACCTTACACTATATCACAGATCTATCAACACTTAACAGAGAAAAGATCATGAGGTAGAATGCAGAATACTCTGATTGATGTTACAATGATATTCAGAGCCTTTAGCAGATATTTTACAGCGAATAGCCTATTCTTCACAAATTCTCTGCACAGAGACAAATAATTCCCACTGGAGAGGGGGTGTAATGCGAGTTAACGGGTTCCGTTTCTCTCCCTCCTGCACACATCTGAAGTTGTTTCATAATTTATGGTGCTGCATTATGAACATTAGTGCAGAGGAGATCTCCTGAACATACAATCAATCAATTTTTGTTTGTCCCAGCATAGTCAATGTCAATTTTGAATGTCCAAATAGTGTGTAATGCGAGTTACCAAATGTTTTGAATACCTGTAGTTTAATACTATTTGGACTTTTAATAATTTCAATACATAAATTCCACATGTATTCCTGTTCAACCTCTACCAGAAAAAATATTTTTTCATTTTCATCTCCCATTACCATTTTATTGGTGTATGGACAAATCGTAATGCGAGTTACTGTAATGCGAGTTCCCTGAATATTTCCCCCCTCCCGACCACACCGGGGGTTGTTGCAATAATTTCAATGCTGCAATGTGAGCTTTAGTAGATAAGATATCTAGTACATACACTCTGATGAATATACCACACTTCGTTTGAGCAGACAGCCATTTTGGAACCATGTCCTTTTTTTGCGTGTCCTTTTTTCGTAATGCGAGTTACCATTTTTCTGCGGGGTACCATTCATGATAGAGAGCAAATCCATGATTCACAATATTATCAGTTTGTAGCCCTGAATGTTGGGTTCACTGTCATGGAAAATCTTGGTCCAGTGCCAATCCTTAGTGGAGCTACGGCACTTGAAACACAAAAATACATGAAAAAGTGTAATGCGAGTTACCGTGGAATCGCCCATAAGGTTTTAGGTGGAATGTGTGCAAAAATAGTATGTAATGAATATACTTGTTACTCTGTTATAATATACCATATATTTCGGGAGTGACTGGACCACAACAAAGTGAGATTGATAGCCAGTTGACAGGGAGGCACCTTACCACATCGACCAACCGATTCCAATCACATGGCCTCCTCAGTGAACATGTGTAGGCCTGACCCGCCTGCACATTATTGTATTCTCAAGCTGCCGTTTCCATGCCATTGTTAATGTGAAGCGAGCCAAACATATAGATCAATTCTTTGGATCACAATAGGTCAATCGATGTTGTGATACTCCTTTGCACTTGGGTGTCAAATGATGGTACATAGGAACACTAACAGGGCCTGAAGCACCCGATGCCCCGTGCATGGCAGGGGGGCTATTATTGATCGCTGTCAGTGCTACATAAACAACATTCTAGGTACCTTTCATGATGTGGCCTGGATCCCCAGTTACGGTCAGCAATACCACAGCTTTTACCAGAAAGCACGCTCATTTGCACTGAGCATTTGAAATTAACATAAATATTAACTGCATATATTACATTTTGCCAGTAATCCATACTAGTTGCCCCCTATCCATACGAGTTGTCATGTACACATGATTATATTACACAAAACCATAAAATACAAAAATAACTTGACTTCTGAAGGCAAGAATGGTCAAGGTAGCATTTAAATTAAACATACATGAATCAAAGGCCAATGGAAGTATTAAGTCCCCGTTTTCAGTGTATTGCGTTCAAACCAATACCTGAATTACAGTCTAATTTGCATAATTTATAAAAAATAAAAAAGTTTGTCGGATTTTAACGAAACTTGGTGGGTATGGTCTACCTTTACTCCCAAGAAACTTAAGAGCAGAGTTTGGATCACTGGAGGTCATTTAATGTGCCTAATTTGCATAATTTATGCAAATTTTCTGAGTTTGCCAGATTTTCAAAAAACTTGGTGGGTATGGCCTACCTTCAGTCCCAAGAATTTAAGAGATGAGCCGGGGTCACTGGAGGTCATTTAACATTTCTAATTTGCATAATTTCTGCATATTTCAAACTTGACCAGATTTTCACAAAAATCAGTAATGGTCCTATAGCCTTTCTGATATTTTTAATGTTCATGAATTTGAGTTAATTTCATTATATCCTAGCTAATGGATATAAGAACTGGCAATCCACCACCTTTCTGATGCTTTTAGATACTGATGTTATTATCTGTTCATGAGCAAATTGCTCTTTTCCAACCCATCGGATCAAGAAGATTGGAACTCAAAAAATACTGAAACAATAACAACCACTTATTGCAACTGGATATCAATTTTGGGGTCGGGATGCTGCAATATACACATCAGAAGGAATCACAATTCATATTCCATACTTCCATTGGTATTTAAAGCATGTGATGAGGTATCAAGAAAAAGTACATTGTTGATAAAGTGGTATTCAACATATGGAAATGTGACACACAAGGCATAAACAGATGAACATCAAAAATGTGTTGCATGTAAAAGTTTTATACAGTATGAAAGATGATAAGCATTATAGAAAGTGACATTGCCTAAACATATCTAGCTTTGGTAGAGAGCTCCCTGATCCCAATCTCGTTGCATAATCGTGTAATGAGGTATCAAGCAAAAGTACACCCCTGAGGAAGTTTAATAAATGGGTGAGAAACGTTCCTAAAAATTGATAAAGTAAGTTAAAAGTGTAAAGAAAAAGTAATAAGTGTAACAACTATTCGAAAAACAACATAGTCACAATGGAACAATTGAGTGACACACATAATGCAAGAAGTATGCACAAAATGTGTAAAATGAGCTAATCCCAGCACATTTTTGGTAGAAAGCTCCCTGATATTTCTTCACACACGTACAACTATATAAATGGAAATAAAGATAATAAAACAGTTAAACATCATAAAAAAATGAAGCAATGCCTGAAATGCATCGCTCCGTATTGCTTTCAAAAGAGCATCCAGATGTTATGTATAGCCTCTTCCATCATGCTCTTTGTATTTGTCTGTGTCATCTACATTGTCCGAGTCTTAACAATGGCATTTGAAATGCTACTCCTACAGTTGGGTTGGTCAGTATTATCGTTAGCGACCAATACTACATAGGATTTTAGGTGAAGGTTATAGGACAATTCCAGCCCGAATAGTAATTTTGAGGGTCATATGAACAGACAGCTTCACCCACTCATGTGCATTACACTGATGCCAATTAACAGGTGAGATACTGTGCCATTGGCACTCTTGTGCCAACGGGAATCGGATTAGCTCAGTCGGCAGAGCTTTGGACTCATGATCAGATGGTTGCGAGTTTGAATCACGGCTGGCCGGCTGGCTTTCCCGGTGCCTCGTCCCACCCAGCCGTTTCTGGACACCTTGTGAGGTGACTTGTAGTGGGGAAAAGTAGCGTGCGCCATATTTGGCAGCCCTATTGGGATGTCTCCCGGGGGACACGATGATGTGATACACAGTGTTTGTGCGTCAGTGAAGAACAGAATGAAATGCGCACTATAAGGTGAGGGATTGACAAGTCCCCAATGATCAGGGGTAATATCTGTAAAGCGCTTTGAGCATGTCATCGACGTGAGAAAGCGCTATATAAGAACGAAATATATTATCGTTGAACTGTTATTATGACGGGAGTCTGGGGGAACAGCTCTGTTCAGTTCTGTAGTAGTCCAATACCTATTTTTTGTCAGGGGAGTTTTAAAAGATTTTTCTGCTGACTGTCTGTGGAGACTGCACGGTGTGTATGTGAGCATGACCGCCAGTGTACTCAGTCGACCCTTGTCCCACTGTCACCATCATATCATTATGATGCAACCGTGAGCTGGCTTCACCTAATCAAACCTAGTTGTTACCTAGACTAGCCCTCCATTCATCTATTGTCAAACCTGATGCAGGACAATACCATTTGCCATTGAACTGAGAATGGCCAGTTGTTTTCGATTTGTGTTGTCCGCACGTGCCACAATTGTAACGCGTCGCTCCACCACCTTTGTTCAGCCGTTTTTTGGGTGGTTCTCCCCGTGCTGCACGCTCCTGGTCCTCTCTTGCTGCCTTCTGTCTTCGCCACTCACGCTGGCGAGATCTAGCATCTGCTTGGGGGGTTCTTGAGCTGGTCCAGGAGGTGCATACTGCGGCCAACCATAGTTTCCAGGCCCTTGCCAGAGAGCAGGCCTTTGCCAGGGAGGGGGCCATTGCTGCAAACCAGGAACTGGCCCTTGCTGGGGAACAGGCCCTTGTTGGGGAACGGGCCCTTGTTGGGGAGCAGGCCCTTGCTGAAGAGCGGGCCCCTGCTGGAGAGCCGGCCCTTGCTGGGGAGCGGGCCCATGCTGGAGAGCGGGCCCTTGCTGGAGAGCGGGCCCTTGCTGGAGAGCAGGCCCTTGCTGGGGAACTAGAAAAGGCCCTTGCTGTAGAGGCGGGCCTTGAGGGGGAGTAAACCATGGATGAGGACTGGGCCACGGATAAGGACTGGGCCACGGGTATGGGCTAGGGAAAGAACTGGGCCAATGCTGGGGGCCGGGCCACCGCTGGGGACCAGGCCATTGCTGTGGAGCAGGCTGTTGTAGGCCAGGTCCTTGCCCGGGTACAGGCTCTTGGTGTGGAGGAGGCAACTCCTGGCGACCAGCTGGGGGTGGCTGCGGCTGTGTTGTCGTGGCCGTAGGGGTTGCAGTTGCAGTTTTCTTCTGCCTCCTTCGAGGCGGCTGTACTTCACCCTCCCTGTTCTCGGGCTCCTCAAAAGTGATAGCGATGTGTGGCCGCTCCACAGGTTCCAATGGACGTTCCCGTGGTGGTTCCAGTCGTCCCTCAGCCACAGATACTCGCTCCCCCAGGACCACCCCCTGCAACAACGTATCCCGGGCTGTCCTTTTTTGCCGCTTGTCCTACCTGGAAAAAAATGGTATCATTGTTTCAGACGTTTATTAAATAATACATGTTTGGAGAAACCTTGAATAACCAAATAGCTAAACGGCATAGCAATTGTCCAATGGAATTGCCTAAACCTGGGACTATTCTTTACCCAACCAAGTTTCTCCCCAAATCTACTGAACTGAGTGGGTGGATAGATTGTTAAGCCATACTCCTTGCTATTCGGTGTATGTATCGACGTAAACAGCCTTCTTTCCAACATGGGACACTTGATTATTTCCCCACATGCGGCTACATGGATCATCTGGTGCAACATGCAGGTGCCATTTTTGGTATAACTGATATGGTTTTGGGAACTGAGGACCTCTGCATGTTATGATGCTGTACCACTCTGCACAGAGCTCCCAAGCTCACTGTCACTGGGCACAAACTGCAAACATTAGCAGTTCCAATGAAGTATGTAATCCCATAAGGAGTGTTGGGGGGGATTATATGTGGAATTGCATGTACAATAGTCATTTACATAAATAAAGGCCACCGCTCTCACTATGTTGGGGACAGGGGCTCAAGTTGCTCTTGGCCCAATAATAAAATAGGCAGGAATTAGCCAATATAAGGAAAATTTCATTGCCACTTTATGTTCAAGCATTGTGCCATTTTGCATGGAAGGGTCTTTTCTTACAAAGATCAAAGGGACCCCCATCTCTCACAACTCAACTGCTCACCAAATCCCAAATAGGACTGACTGAAGCTAGCATCAGTTTCCTTTCCTGCAGGTCTGATTTGCTAGCTACATATGCTGAAGAAATGGTTATAGGTAAAACAAAAAGAAGTTGTTTGTACACAATACACAGGCATTTTTTGGCATTACAAGCCGCAATGTTTCCTATCTGTCATCTAACTTGACATCATCAACAGTTTGTTACTACCAACCAACAAAACCAAACAGAGAGGCAAGGAATCACACCACACGTTGTGGTCTTGTTCACTATTTTCCCAAGAACGACCCGAGGTCTATACCAAAAACAATAGGCTCCTTGTACTCCCCGTAGCAAAGCGGCATGCCAAATTTCAGCCCGATCAGACCAAGCAATCTGGACGTATCGTGTTAACAAGATTCACATACTTTGACCCTTGTTGACCTCAGACAACCTTTGACCTGATCCCATATCATAAGGGACCATGTACTCAATATGGGAACACACATACCAAGTATGACCTTCATCTATCCAGATAGGTTCGAGTTATCGTGTTAACAAGCCAATCTGGCCAAAATATCAATTTTTTCTATTTTCTCAAAAATGACCCCCCCATCTACACCAAAAACAATAGGCTTCTTGTACTCCCCATTACAAACCCGCATGACATATTTCAGCCTGATTGGATAAAACATTCTGGACCTATTGTGTTAACAAGATTTTCAGTCTTTGACCTCTGGAGACCTCAGATGACCTTTGACCTGACCCAAAAACGATATGGACCATGTACACATCATGGGGAACACAAATACCAAGTGTGAGCTTGATCGATCCAAGTGGAGTCGAGTTATCGTGTTAACAAGCCAGGCATCACACACACATACATACATACACACACACACTGTCATGACTGCATGCATGGATTCCTCGACTGACGTGAAGTGTTGCCTATGTACTTGTCAACCACATCGTACGGCAGGGTCAAGGTGAATATATATTAGCATATCTCACCATGAAGAAACTGTTGCATTACTGATAGTAACTAACACCAGGCTGGTCTGCTGCTGTACGAAAATGCTGTCTTCCACCAGCTGCTTGATGCGGCCATAGGTTTGGACAATTGACTGGGGAATCGGCAGCGTTTTCCCACTTGCGTCAGACGGCCTGTCTCTCGGAAGCATATACTGCCTGAAGAGTCGCAGGCAGACACACTCCGAGACCCGGTTGGTGTCTGGTGACTGGGCTGCCTGACCATGGACCATGAATAACCTGGAAACATAATATTGAGAAGAAAGTGACGGTGTTCGTGTCTGGGATGAACTCGGCAACCCTGTTGGAAGCATAAACCTGGAGCTTACAACTGAAGGTCACCATTGTGCTCACGAACACTGTTTAACATATATTGCAGCCCACAAACTGGACTGCAATTTTAACGTTTTTGTCCAATATGTCATAAAACAGCAAGATTCAAGACTTAGGTTATTTACCACTTGCCCACAAAATATAGCCCGAGCTGTTCTTACTAGTGTGTCATGTTTTGACAGATTTGAAGTTGATTTAAATTATACAGGCACAGGAAGTCACTGAAGACCCATTGAGGAACCCTGACTGTGTTGGTCGTGGATAAGCACTAGCGATAACTCAGATGACATTGAGGCAGGGGTGTACCAATCACAACCTGCTCACGGGACCGTCATTTTACGTCCCCACCCAATGGAAGACGAGTGTACATTTCTATTGTGTGCAATTTGTTTGTATTTTCGATTGTTTGGAAGTCCAACCACGGTAACTGCGTACAACCAACCGACTTATTGCAACTAACCAGAAACCCCCCCCTCCCCCGTAATCACCAAGTCCACTGCCCGACATCAAAAATGGACACCAAGACCTCGCCAAATTGTCACTGCGAGTACAGCCACCCATGGAGAACGTCCAATGGAGTATGCGGTAATCTAATGGCAGAATGTGTTGACAAAACAATGGGGATCCTTTTACTCAAGTGGGAGGGGGGGGGGTAGACTGCAGACAGTGCTTAGCTCTGAGGGCTTATGACTGTTATACTGCATCCAGGGTTGCCTGGACAGCAGTTTCCTCCCATCACATTGCGTATATCAGGTACTTGTCAAAGCAGAGTGGATATGTGTAGTTTTCTCACACTTGCTCACCCAAGGAGCACATGCCTGGGAGGCACTTGCCTGCACCCACTTGCGGCTTCCAATCGCCCAACTGTTAACTGAGCAAGCGAGCAGGCCTGTGCATGACCCACTCTGCCCACTAAGGTACTTGTGCGACTGTGTCAACCACGATCTACGTGGGCGCTCTAACGGGTGACCACAACCCACCAGGTCCAGTGCAGACAGAACATGATGGACTGGATCGCCTGCCAGGAGGCGCACCATATACCCAAAGAACCAGGCAACTGACCCGCACCATCCCCTCCTTACTGTGAACCATGGCATTGAACACATGGTCCTGCCGGCGGTAACAAAAGATCCGATGAAACAAGGTGGTCAGAAAAGAATCCAGTCTTCGTATAAGCCCAACAGTGACTCAATAGACTGAAAGATCGAGAGCCAAAAGCACAAGGTTTGGTGTCTCCATGCAGATATCGTGACAGCCATACACGTCTAAGTGGAAGGATGGCAGAGCAGTATCAGTGATGCTTTGTTTCAACGGAGGCCCGGGTCCAAGCCCGGTCCCTCGGCGGCGGTGGGTGGTCACAATGGGACTATAATCTTCCACTCGCCCATGCTTCAAGGAAGTAGTCGAAAGCTGGAGTTCACGGTCTTCCATTGGAAGGGGGCAGTCCCAGGAGCAGGTTAGGATTTTATGTTACAGTACTTAGGGTTATTTTACCTCTCTGCTTCCTGCAGACCAGGAGCTGACCCACTCCGTTTCTTTGGTGCCCTCCACCGACCTCGTAGTTGTTTTCCCTTGGACTTGCGAGTGTATTTAGTAGTTGCCTTGTCCATGGGGTCCAACTTTGAAAAAAACTTCACAATCTGGGAGGCCTCTCTGATTGCCAGCGCCGTAATAGTCCGGTTGAGCCCAACGAGATAGGCAGCCAAGGCGTCGACAGCCTGCCAACCTGGAACACCACGCACATCGTATTGGGTGTCCTGAAAATAAAAACCGAATAGGTAATATAATGCCCTACACAATAAAATGCTGAGGCATAGAAGAGAGTCAATAAATTTAGGAAATTCAGTCAGAGTTGCAGCATTTCCTTTAATTGCTATGTGAAGGAAAGAATGATGCACTTCAGTCACTGCACATGCCTTAACAAAGGCTCTCCCCTGGAGATGGTTCTGGAGCAACATGGGGGGTATTGTTTGCAGTGCATGACAATGCACAAATGACCATCGGCGGGTAATGATTACTGGCTTACAGTACACCGACAGACTGCCATAGTAAAGGTGGTATCCGGTGTCCCGACCAGAAAAACAATGGAGCTAAAGGATGGGCAGAAATGTACTCAAGGGCCAAATGTTGTTCTCCAATTGTTGATATATGATTCAAGGTAGCTGACCGACTTGACCACTAGGGTCACTCACGGTTGATTACAATGTTACAAGTGTTATAATCACTTGAGTCGTGCACTTGATCTTCAAGCATTTACCTCATCTGATGTGTCTGGAGAGTCGTCGTTGGGGCCTGGCACATCATCAGAGGGGCCCGGCGCTTCCTCAGACAGACCAGGGGCATTGTCAGACGGGCCTGGGGCATTGCCAGAGAGGCCCGGTGCATCGTCAGGAGGGCCCGGTGCATCGTCAGAAGGGCCCGGTGCATCGTCAGAAGGGTTGCTATGGGCTGGGCTTCCGGGTGAAGGGCGGAATGGTGGTGGTGGTGAAACCTGGAAGTCACTAAGTGGAGACCGAACTGCAGAGGTTGTAGATTTATTCGTCGCCTGTAAAGCTGATCTAAAGTCGGAATAAATATGGTTCCAGTGTCAATATTTACAAGAAAGGCAGATGTATGTTTTTTTCAAAGATTTTATTTCAATAGATTTTCAATGGATATTTCAATTGCTGAGCACCTTCAAAATTATCCTTTTACAGGTCGTTCACCAAGTGGTGCTGACTGGGGTTAACTTCACAGTAATTTGAATGTTTACCAGTATAGGGTGGGGTCATCTATACATCTACAGAACAAATCATAACCAACCAGTTCACAAGGATACAAGTTTGCTGCAGTGTGATATTGTGAGTGTTATTTTGGCCGCTCAGCTATGGCCGCTGGCCGGACCCAATGCGCGTGGGAGAGGAGACCAGAAATTTAAAGGTTTTTAGGTGTACAGTGGTCTTAACTAGTGCTAGTGCTGGACAAAACCGGGGCAATTATCAATGTGGCCTCTATCTATTATCAACCATATCCTCGCATTGAAGTTTTTTCTCAATATTGTGAACATTTAAAGAAATAAAGGGTATACCACAGACATTTCCAGCTGCCTGTGCAGTGTTTGTGAACGAAAGCTACATACATACCTGCCAAGTATGGACTCGTTGTTAACATCGGCAGCATAGCATACAGTGGCATCCTCCTCCTCTTCTTGGATAACCTGTTCATCTACTGGCAGCGAATCCTCTATCCCCTGTGTCTCTGGATGGAGGTCTCCCTTGCCGGACTGGGCAAGAAGGTACTGAACAGCTATTCGTTCACCTGTACATTTGAAGATGTATGAAAACAATATATAACTCATGTTGGTGACCGATGCCTATTAATACAACAAGGCAATTGCCAAAGAATGTCTCGCGTGGTTGCACGGTCAGTTGGTTGTTTTCCAACCACCGGTCACAGACAAATCTGTAATTTTGGTATTGGTGGTTCATTACAGGAAATTTGCGCAGTTGAATTTAACATGTTGTAATCTGGAATTATTCCGGACTGGATTTGCTTCTGAATGTGCCTCAGGCTGGATTTTTGTCAGAATTTTGTTTGCCTAAAAGTAGGAACAGTAAAAGTCATGACCCATTAAAATTTAAATCCTGATGTGTACAAACTATACATTCATGACCAATTACATATGATGGGCGTTTAGTCACTTTCAATAAAAATTTGCACAAATATGCAAATAAGTCACAGTGAATGATCTCTACCGTTAAACGTCACATGACTAATGGTAGACCATATCCATCAAGTTGTGGAAATCCGACAAACCTTAAAAATGTGCATAATTATGCAAATTAGACACATAAAATAGCCTCCGGTGACAACAGCTCTGCTGTTAAATTTCTCAGGACTGATGGTATACCATATCCAGCACACCAGAACACTCAAGTTGAACATTCAAGCCCAGCGCTTACCAGTGGGTTTCCCGGGAGGTGTGAATTCTGGCAGAAGTTTGGAGCCCAAGATCTTCAAACTGAAGCTGTTGATGGCGGACATCATCCGCACATTGTATAGCGCTGTGCCTGACGGGGTGCCCATGTCCACAGATTCACGGCCACGGTTGATGTTCCAGCGTGAACATCCTTCAAGCATGTACATCTGAGTGTGGAGGGCATTGCACCTCCAGCCTGGGTAAAAAGACAAAAAGAAAATTGTCAATGTCAATGGGGTTGAGAAACACTATTTTGAGCAGGAAATGCTAAGTTGTTACTGTTAACAGGGCGCTCTCTGCACATCTAGTATGAAGAGAAGTGGTTAGAAAAAGTTATTGCTGCCTGCAATTGTGTTATCTCACCATAACAGGAGGATCCTTGAGACCATGTGTCAGAAACACAGTGTGTCCTGTAAAAGAGTAAGATCTTACTAGGCAAGGTTGCTTGAGACTGTGGTATATTGTTGGCTTATCCCAGAAGTAGACTGGCCAGTTTTGACCATGCCCAAATTCATGACATGACTGGTCCAAAAAGTCTGGCCAATGTCATGAGGGTTGGTTGACCTTGCATGGCCTGTAATGGAAGTCCCCAAAGTGATGACACATGATCACTGGTCACACACACACTTGCCAAAAACAGACAGCATACTAGATGTGTTAAACTGTTTCGCAACAATAATGATGATTAGCCTTCTATACCGTTTAGGAGTCACTGCTATTATTTTTTTGCTTTATTTGCCGGACACGGGAACCAATCCCACTCAAGGCCGGCAAGGGTGCACACAAGAATACAGCAGTCTCGTCAGCTACGAATCCTCACCAGGACACGGACCAAGGCAATGCCTCTGTGGCGTGACCTAAATATGAAGGAGGGAGTCATTACACGCAGACGGCAACGAAGGAGGGGCGGGAAGGCATCAAATTAGGAATGTATAATTTGCACCACATAAAAATCGATAACATCTTTCTTACCTGGAATGAAGCTGCACTGGTGCCGATGAAAACTCTCTAGGGAAGAAGAGCCCCGTGCACACCGAAGAACATCGAGCACCTGGCCTCCCTTTTCCATCGTTCCGACCTTGGTGTAAAGAGGGACCTCTGGCTCATCCTGGATGCACGGCAGATGTCTTTGCTGCACTTGCCAGATGTCCGGCATGCTTTCATGATTGACCAAAGGCAGACCGGTGCTGTCGGTCAAGTCCCACACCGCAGCAAAGAAGTTGTCTATGAGCTGTTTGGTCTCCTCCACACCACGAGTTTTCCGCCTGCAGTGTTTCGACAGCTCTGCTTGGGAGATCGCGCTGGATACCTGCTGCTCGGTGGGATCACGGCCGCCCAGTTCCTCTTTCAGCTCGGCTCTTTTTGCATTCCGTAGGCGCCCGATGTCATCATCATCCCATACAAAGATGCAGCTGGACATTCTCGAGCAAAATGTGCCGTATAGAGGGTGATGCTCTGTGGTTAGCCCCGGGCTGAACCTCCTCATAAAATGGAATATGTCCAGCTTCACCTTGCATTTCCATGGGTGGAACCATGTATGGACTGGGGTTACACCGGACTGGCTGCAACAATCACGGTCGACGTAGATCAAACCAGGCGCTGGTTCCCCTGCATCCCTGTAACGACTCACAATGCCTTGACACATCTCCAGCAGACCAGTGCCCTCCCCGGTGGTAAGGACGGAGTTCAGGATTTGGCCATATCCGTTGCCCACGTTGGACATCCATGCCGCAGTGCCCTCAATACCACCGGCCAGCTTTTTGGTGATTTTCTTGGTCGAATCAAGCTTTAGGACTCGGCCGAAGGTTGAGGTGATGATGCCTCTCATCTCTTCCACATGCTGCAGGACTTCGCAGCCATGAACGGTTTCAAACCACTGAGCAAGTGGAAGTCGATGTAGCTCGCAGTCAGCAAAATACTCGATGACGTGCCTACCCCACTCCTCACTGTGGATTTCTTGTATCGTATGCTGCATGTACGATGAGCTGTTCCCTGCCGACCGTGGCTTCATCATAGTGACACACTTATTGTCGAGAGCCAGACGGGCAGTCAATGTGGCTGGAAATAGATTCCTGTGCGCCGGATCCAACTGGGCTAGCAGGTCCGACCTCCACGGGCACAACGGTTTTATACACACCTTGCACCGGATATATTCGCCAGCCATGTAGTATCGGCAGTTGACGTCGACCACCTCTCTCATCTTAGGGTAGATACCACCGTGGGTCATTGGTTTGCCGCATTTTGGACACTTGAGCGAGATGCTCCACATACGCACCGGTGCCCACACAAACAGTCTCTGCCGGAAGTAGTCATGCGGGTCTGGTGGAGAGGTTGAAGGCCTTACGGGATGGGGCGGGTCGTACCAATTCTGGTCGAACTTCCGTCTGAAACTTCCAGCGCTGTCATATAGGCGATGTGCAACCCACAGTTGGTCTCCTTTCTGCAGCACCTTCCGGAACTGACTTGGTAGGAGGCCAATCCGCTCAGAGTCGGCAATCGGAGACAACCAAGTTGAGCTGGCAGGTGGGGCCGGGCGAGAAGAACTCGCGGTTAGTTGGGCTTGAGGTGACTGGGTGGTTGGATGTGTTTGGTGAGGAGACGTGGTAGTTGGTTGGGTCCGAGAAGTAGATGCTTGGACATGAGGCGGGTTGGCACTTGATGACCGTGCTAAGCTGGCTGATGGACCCTCAGGTGTATGATGTTGTCTATGCACTGACTGCATGTGATTTGCAAGGCCCAGTTTTCCACACACTACCGTCCCGCAAAGTGCACAGGTGTTGTTAGCGTGGGAGTCGACAAGATGTTGGGTATATTCTTCAAAAAGTATCCATGTTTGGCACACGCCACACTGGATACCATCTGAAGCTTGAACGGTTGGACGGGATTGTTCGGTGGGAGCAGGACGGAGCTGGGATGGAGCCATGGTGCCGACAGGACGGAGCTGGGGGGTGAAAGCTGTGGAGGTGCCAGGATGGAACTGTGAGGTGGAAGCCGCGGTGGTGTCAGGACGGGGCTGGGATGGAGCCGTGGTGGTGACAGGGCGGAACTGTGAGGTGGAAGCCGTGGTGGTGCCAGGACGGAACTGTGAGGTGGAAGCCGTGGTGGTGCCAGGACGGAACTGTGAGGTGGAAGCCGCGGTGGTACCAGGACGGACCTGTGAGGTGGAAGCCGCAGTGCTCGACGGTTGTGACTGTGTGAGAAAGTACAAAGTGAAGGTTTATTTTGTGTTCAACTACGACTTGGTTTAATGATTTAATGGATTGACTTGAGCAAGCGTACCTACATCATGTGGTACTCCATGTTGGCTTCAATATGGACCCAAACCGCCAAATGATTGATACATCCTTGTATTTACTTACCAGCTTATTACCAGCTTTTCACAATCTTCCTGTAACCCCAATCAGAAAGCCACAATCTGAACTTATCAGGTCCACAATATGCTCAAACGTTGACCGCTGTTGGCTTCAGATGACCTCGGACTCGAACCCAAAACAATAGGAACCATGTACTCAATATTGGGAAAAACAATCATGAATTTGTCAACCCAGGCCAGATTGAGTTTACAATGACAACAACAAGCCAAAACTAGCCAGTTTTTCTTAAACAAAATGACCCCTGGTCAACACCAAAATCAACCGAGTTTGTGTACTCCCCATAAGAAAGCTATATGGCAAATCTTAGCCTGATCGAACCGAGCATTCTGGACATACCATGCTAACATGATTTGTTCACTGTTGACCTCAGGTGACCTCTGACCAGACCCCAAAACATTAGGGATCATGTAGACATTATTGCTAATCCACATACATGCCATATATGAGCTTCATCCACCAGGTGGGGTCTAATTATCGTGTTAACGAGCCAGAACTGGCCGAAAAATATAATTTCCAAAATTTTTCAATAATTTACAAAATCGACCTTCACAAAAAACAATAGGGTTCTTGTATATATATATAGTATAAACCACCAATTTCGCTTAAATCTGCCAAGGTTATAAAATTTACATCAATAATGCAAACTTGACATCTGATTACCTTAAAACGACTAACTTTTCAAGACCATTGAAACGACTAACTTCTTAAGAGCAAATGCTAACCGTTCAGTTCCAATCCAATATGATAATAATGTTACATAAATTATGTGAATTAGCAGCCATGGCATAACAGTGATACTAACTGTTGAACCCATCAGATTCTGTTTGTAGGACAGACAACTGTGCTGAGTTTTTGCTCAACCAGACACTACATCATTATATCCCCACAACACGTTACATGGCTGGGGATATTATGGTTTTGGAGCGTGTAGCCACTGCTACTACCATGAACTATTGCGCTAGTGCTCTAACTCAACACATGTCTGCCCTATTGGAATCTCATAGATTCGATGGTAGGCTGAAACTTGGTGGGTGGGAAGTACATTTGGTCCTGAGAGCCCCTTTTTCCCTGAAATAGTTCAACTCATGGTCATCAGAGATCAAATTTGCACAATATGTGCAATTTTTGTCAAGTTTGTCAGATTCGCACAAAACCCGGTGGATGGGCATTACATTTGGTCACGAAAAGTTGGAGGTCATTTTGAGGTCATAAGAGGACAAATTTGCATAACTTGGATTTGAATGAAACCTGGTGTATGTGGACTACATTTCACAAAACTAGGGGTCATTTTTGAGATCCATGTATGGATTGGAAATCAACATATTAAAATCTTTAAAATTTGTCATGTGCCATTGTGCAGTTTTTGCGCAGCAAAGACCTGTCTAGTTACATCCCGCGGCACCGAACGTGTCGGGGGGATATTATGTTTTTTACCCTGTAGCCGCCGCTGCCCTAAACTTTAGGTGTTACCGCAATAACTCTCCAACACGTTGTCCGATTGGCCCATAACTTTGCATACATGTCCGCCCTAGAGAAATGTTGGATGGGTTCAAAAGTTTGAAAATGGGCGTCGCTGCATTGCCCGGGGACGCAAAAATTGAAAGTTTGTTGTATTCAAACCGAACGTAGTAGATGGGGAGTACATTTGATCCCGACAAAGGTGAAGGTCATTCCAAGGAGGTCAAATTTGCATAATTTATGTGATTTTCCAAACTTTGTCGGATTTGAACCAAACTTGGTGGATGTTGACTACGTTTGTTCCCGTCCCGACCAACGGGAAGGTCATTCAAGGTCAAATTTGCATAGTTTATGCAATTTTTCCAAACTTTCTGGATTCGAACGCAACTTGGTAGATGTAGACTACATTTGGTCCCGACCAAAGTGGAGTGTAATTGTGAGATCATTGAAAGGTCAAAGTTTGCATCATCTATGAGGAAACCTTTAGGGATGCACTTCTGGCATTTTAGCTCAAACCCTATTTGCCCCTGCCAAAACCTTGGATCATGTATACCCTCTGATATCAAATGAGACTGACATTGTTGCCCACTGATTGTGTAAATGCAGGGATATATACATGTGGCAGGCCTTGAAGTTTGAATATAGGAGGCGAGTAATTAAAAGCTCTTCTAAGGACTGCTATGGCAAGCTGTTTCCTAAATTTGTTGCTGATGTACGTGGATCAGAAAGCTTTCAAGCTATTGCAGACAAGCCTTTTTGACAATTAATGTGAGAAGTAAATGACTCGCCCTAAATTTAATTTAGGCGAGTTTAGGCGAGCACAAGCTATAGCTCGCCTGAAACTTTAAGGCCTGCGTGGGCGCTTTACCTGCCTGCACATGTCTAGTTTTGTCAAAGCATCGAGTACTGGCAGTGGCTGGGAATAGGTGGCAGCTACACACCCCAGAACATATCATCCGTTGGACACTTATCACATTTTTTCAATTGTTCGAAAAAGCCTTTCACAGGTATGTTAGTGAAAGTCTACAAATGCAATGACTGGTAAACTGGCTATTTCAACCCGCCGAGTCCAGTCCTTACGATGGTGCCCCTTGCACTGACATAAGGAGCAAAGCCACCCTTGCAGGCTATAAAATGTAAGGGGTTCTCTGGTTTGATTTTGAAATTGGTCATTTCTACAATTATGATTTAAATCATATGTCACTCACAGAAGGGCACACATGCCCGAGGGGAACCTAGACACATGCATATACCCGCCGCTTCCGATCACCCAGCATATGGGCAAGCTGCCAGGCCTGCGCTTGACCCCCCACCCCAACTTCCCGAGGTACTCAACAAAGCTGCACCAACCATAATCTATGTGGCCACATCAGCAGGCAACCCCAACTCACTGGGCTCCTGTATGGGAAGAACACTGAATAGGTAGGTCCCTCCACCGGAAGGCATGCCATATGCCAAAGGGCTGCTGACAGACACAATTCAGGCAGCAGACCATCACCACCCACACCGCCCCAGGAACCCAGACATTGAACATATGAGATCACGCCAGTGGCATCCGAAGGTTGAGCATGTTTTTATGCACTAAATAATGCACCACCACTGAAATAATGGTCGAACATGGTGAGAATGAAGCATGCCACTCTATAAAAGTTTTTTACGCACAGTATAGAAATTCATAATGCTCTAACGTCTATACAGCAGACCCGATATGCGAAAATCAGCTAGTAGACATGCTGGTTCGGCATTTCTATGTGTCAGGATGTTGTAAGCTAAGCATAATACAATGATATGTTCGCCTAACAAAATGGCCATCTGCCACATCTTCTTTGAAGGGTACTGTACACTCTTTAG